>CM071863.1:52842653-52852905 GCA_036759665.1 Gynandropsis gynandra
TTATCTTGCTGGCACGAAGGATCGAGGTATCTTCTTATCCGCCAAGAACACCCTCTCCTTACATGCATTTACCGATGTAGATTGGGCTGGAGATTCCCTTGATCTCAAGTCCACCGGGGCGTATCTCCTCTTCCTTGGTGCGCATCCTATTTCCTGGTCGTCTAAAAAGCAAACCGGACTTTCCCGTTCGTCTACCGAGGCTGAATACCGCTCTATTGCATCCACGGCCGCGGAAGTTCTATGGGTCGTTGCTTTAATATCTGAAGTTGGAATCAAGTCATCATCACCACCTACCATCTACTACGACAACATTGGAGCGACATACCTCAGTGCAAAGCATGTCTTTCACTCCCGAATGAAGCACTTGGCGCTAGACTATCTCTTTGTCCGCGGCCTGGTCGAGTCGAATACTCTACGGGTCACTCATGTCCGAGCCGCGGATCAACTCGCGGACATTCTCACAAAGCCTCTCCCGAGACTTCCATTTCAGCTCTTGTGTTCCAAGATTGGACTCACCGAGGGTGCTCCATCTTGAGGGGGCGTGTAAAGGATACATGTATAAGGGTATATAAGTCTTTTTGTAATTAGATCTATTATTGTGTAATTAGGTCTAACTTTGTATATTTAGCCGTTTTGGCTCATTTGAATCTATTATTCAGATCTGATTTTATCACTACTTTCCATATGTTTTTCTGAATTGATGGACAAACATGCACACGAAGCAATTGGAGGTATCATGATTAGTAATAATTTATAGAAATATTATTTTTAAAATAAACTAATTAATATACTTGAATTTTCAGGTATTGACATATTTTTTCGAGATTTATGTGCGAGAACTTAAATGTAGATGTGGTTCGTAGACTTAAAAGTAATATAGTTACTGTACTATGCAATTTGGAGAAGATTTTCCCACCATCATTCTTTGATGTTATAGAGCATCTGACAGTTCATCTAGCGCACGAAGCCGCATTAGGAGATCCAGTTCAATTTTGTTAGATGTACCCATTCGAGCGATTTATATTCCACTTAAAGAAAAAAGCCAAACAAAAATCTCGTTAAGAGGGTTCAATTGTGGAACAATACGTGAATGAGGAGATATCGCTCTTCACTTCTTACTACTTCGAGCCACATGTTCAAACGCGAAGTAGAAATCCATACAGATGTTTTGATGGTGGTGTGGCATTTTCATATCCAGTACCAGATGTTCCAGATATTTTGCGTAGTTGGTCGAACAACTGGTAAGGCGAAAGAGATATGGCTATCACAACGAGATCTACACATCGCCCATACGTATGTTACTCAACTATGAATATCTACAGCCTTTTGAAAGGTAACATCCTCTGAATATACAGATTCAATTGCGTATACATATTTTATTTGTAATATTAACATAATGTTTCTGACATTTTTCAGGATGTTTGATGATGTATTGAAAAATACATATATGAACATTGATGAATCTTAACTCCAAGAACTTAAAGAAAGAGATTTCTCCACATGGATAAGACAATATGTAAGTAAATGATAGATATATATTATTGTTAAAGGAAGAGATTTCTCCACATGGATAAGACGTTTATATCGATGATTGTTTCATTTAATGCAGATTGAGATTGGTAATCACCCGTTATGGCTACGCGATCTTGTTAAAGGACCAACTCTAAAAGTTACGAGTTGGCCAATTTATTTTACACGTGTTTACAACTTTCATACTTACGAGCACAGAAAATTGAAGTCAATTATGAACTATGGTGTATGTGTAAAAGATGAAAGTTGTTGTGAATCGACTGACGAACCAGATTTTTGTGGAATTTGAAAGATTTTTGAAATTGGAATATCCAGGTATTAATACTAATCCAAAATTTTTTTTCGATACCACGTATGATATTTTCAAATATGTTGACTAATATTTGCCATTTTTTGTAGGTTATGTCGGTTTAAGAGTGATGTTATTCCGATGTGGTTGGTTCAATCCAATAAACGGTCGCAGAACAAGAATAAACAAATTAGGTGTCGTAGAAATTAATTCTACAAGAAGATATGCAAAATACGAGCCTTTTATTCTTGCGTCACAAGCCGATCAAGTTTGTTATGTTTCCTATCCACATATCAGACGATCTTCAGGTTGGCGTTTCGCAATGAAGATACTTCCAAGGGATAAATTTATCGACAATACAGAAGAACAACAATTGGCCATGCAACAACAAACCACCGAGATTGTTGCTATTGATGAAGTTACAATTGAAGCATTGGCACATGGTGAAGTCGAAGAAATTGAAGATGAAGAGATATAAGGAAATGAAGAAGATGAAGAATTTGAATCAAATTCAGAATCACAAGAGTCGACGGAAGAATTATGTGACTCTGAATCAAATTCAGATGTTTAAAGAATTGTTACTTTTAACTTTATATTGTATTAACAAAATATATATATATATAAGGTTTTATGAATTGTTCCCTCGATTGAATCCCGTCCCTCGGTCGAAACCCGTCCAGCGATCGAATCCCATCCCTAGGTCGAAACCCGTCCCTCGGTGGAATCCTGTCCTTCGGTCGAAACCCGTCCCTCGGCCGGAACCCATCCCTCGGTCGAAACCCGTCCCTCGGTCGAATCCTGTCCCTCGGTCGAAACCCGACCCTCGGTCAAAACCCGTCCCTCAGTTGAATCCCATCCCTCGGTCGAAACCCGTCCCTCGGTTGAATCCCGTTCCTCGGTCGAATATCCTATTTGCGGACGAATTCAAGACGAAGAGGGGTGTCGGTCTGAAATTTTCGGACGGGTCGTGACAACTGTCCGAAAATTGTCTCAAAATTCCGGACGGGTCGCGAACCCCGTCCGAAAATCATCTCCGAATTCCGGACGGGTCACGACTCTAGTCCGAAATCAGTCTCCAAATTCCGGACAGGTCACGAACCCCGTCTAGAATCACTCTCCAAATTCCGCACGGGTCGCGACCCCCGTCCGGAAACAGTCTGCATTTAGGGACGGGTCGCGACCCCCGTCCAGAAATTTTTATAAATTCCGGCTTTCACCTTCACTCCCTCACTTCGCATTTTGGCCGAAAAAATCCCCTCTTTCGACGGTTTGTTCCCAGTCCGCCGCCCGTCGCCGTTAGTCTGCCTGTCGTCCGCCGCTCGTCCGGTAAGTCTTTCTCTCGGTTTGTGCATCCCGTCGCCCGTCCGCCCGGCTAAATATTGATTTCGGCTTTATTTTTTCAGGTTGCGCATTCCACCGCCTGTCCGCGCCCTTCCGCCGCTTGTCTATCGGTCCACCGAGGTATATGTTAAATATAAATGTCTTAAGTTTACGGAAATATAAATGTTTGTGAAAATATATAAGTTTGTTGAAATATACAAGTTTGTAGAAATATATATACAAATTGTGAAAAATAATATGTTTGTAAGTTTAATATAATGAAGACGGGAACAGGACCGTCCGGAAATTTTAAGCACGATATCGTTCGGCTTTTGCGTCGATTTCCGGACTAACCTTTTCGTCCGAAATTGCGGACGGTTTGCGGACTAAATATTCTGTATGTATTTGCGAACGGATTGCAGACGAAAATGGATTGGCGACGCTCGTTTGCGGAGGGTTTCCAACCGTTCCTAATCCTTCCCGAATCAGATTTACGGACGGATTAGGGACTGATTCGTCAGTCCCTAATCCGTGAATTTCTTGTAGTGCTTAAAATTTGTTTGAAATAATTTATTTAAATTTTTTATAGTGTATTTTTATTATAAATTTCTCGAATAAACTATTAATAATATATATAATAAAATTTATTAATGTATAAAATATTAATTTTGAAATCTAACCAGAATTTATAAATATGTTCATATATATTAAGATTATGTAATGTTTTGTATTAATTAGTTACAAATTATGTATATGAATCCATATAATACATTTATTTTTTAATGCGATAAATATCTCATTTTTTTAATATTTATAATTTTCATTCTTCGTAATCTTCAATCGCATTTCATATAAATTTATTTCTCGTTGCATTTCATATAAATTTGTTTCTAGTTTAACCTTTTAGAAGTTTTGATATGCTAAGAACATTTAGTTGCATCCTATACATTCATCGTTTGGTGTTATTTACAATCTTTCATCTGCATTTTTTATGCTATTTTTCATGAGATCATTCTTCTACAACATTCGGTTCTGCATCAATGGCCTCACCGCCTTTCAAATCCTTTGGCATTCTCAACTCTTACGATAATCCATCTTATCTCGCCAATTACCATGACATTCAGAGGATGAAACAAGTTGGGGTTTACTAATGATCCGCTGCCTAAACCCCATGAAGATGATTCGAATGTTCGTTCTAGTCAAGAAATAATATGGTTGTCAATTTTTGGATTCCCAATTCAATTTTCCAAATTCATTTATTTTATTTTGTTTTATATGAAATCTGCAAGATATTTGTGGCTAGGTCTTACTAAATGTTTTCACAACAATGCCCCCTTGTTTATTTAGCATAAAGCGTGAGATGAGGACTCTATGTCATGGTGCTTAAAGCGTTACAACATTTCACACTAAACTCAAAACTATTTGGAAAGAAATCAAAGCAGTACAACCCACACCTTTATGCAAATGTGGTTTGTGTACTTGCAAAATTGATTACCATTGGAATGAGCTATACGATAATGATTTTGTCCTAGAATTTGTTTTGGACTAAATATTCTTTTTAGGAAACTTTTGACCAAAATCTCGTGATGGATCCTCTTGTGGATTTATAAAAAGCATTCAACTTTATTAGTCAACAAGAATGCACGTGACGGAACACATCATCTTCATCTTCTCTTGAATTTTTTTTTCTTTTGTCAAATTTATTCTGAATCATTAGCCCCTAATGATCTCATTTTTAGAATCCCTTATACCAACTACAAAACTTTCATTGTGTATTCATTGTAGCCTCTATGATAATCAACCGATGCTACAAGTTGCATGGTTATCCACTAGGATACAAGGTTCCTACAATCCCAGCAATTCTTGCCTTGTCATCTTGCTCGACGACAATAATGTTTTCATAATTCCAAGAATACAACTCGTTGGACTAACCGTTGAAATACATTGAAAATATTTCTGAATTTTCAAAGGATGACCTTTGCACTTTTTAACGAGTATCCATTGATATAACTACTGGGTGTTCGGTGAAAAATTAAACTCTCGATGTAATGGTTGTAAAATTTTGACCATTATGTTTCAATGGTCATCTGCTGGTAATATCAAACACTGCCTATAAATACCAATTCAAGTCTAAACTTACTCTTAAAAAATATCTTAGAAAGATTATATATAGGTGAAGAGAATGGATGTATAGATAAGATATCCATAATTAGAAGAAATTACGCAAGAATCTTATTCGGGTTGGAGTAATTTATGATTTTTGTGTCGATTCAACCTTTATGTGAAGAATACGAAAAAATGTCAGGTTTATACAATGATGCAAAACTATGAAGTACCACAATCAAGATATTGTTCACAAGCATCTTTATAAATTCCATTCCATGGAGAATTATCAAGTTCGGTTTGTGCACGGTGAAGATAACAGTGTTAGAGGTATGACGTTGCACGAATCATAATCTAATGAAAAAAATAATTATGAGGTTATGGCAACAATGAGGATCAATCCATATAGGTGCCAAAGAATGATGCACAACAATTTTGCCCCATTGGATGCAACGAAATAACCTATATACGAAGTTTTAACGTGAAGTTCAATCATGTTGTTCTTTACCATCAAGATTAATGAGTACAAAAATAATTACAATGTGTTTGAAATATGCACGGATTCAGTTTATCAAATTATGCGTGAATATTTTCTGAAAAATAATCAAGTCCTAGAAACATATTATGAAACAAAAATTAGTTTAAGGGATCTAGGCATGTCGTATCAGAAAATTGTGTTCGAGAAATAGTTGCATGCTATTTTGAGGATTAGAGAAGGACCTTTTGGAATGTAAATTTTGTGATAAAAACAGATATCGTCTGAAAAAATCATCTTCACAAAAATACATGTTGTCCAAAAAGATGTTCTATATGCCTCTAACAAATAGTTGAAAAGGTTGCATAAGGAGAAAAGAACTGTTGCATCTGTAAAATGACATGCAGAACAGTCGAGGAATGAAGGAGAAATGTAACATCCATCTGATAGTAAGGTTTGGATAAAATTCAAAGAGTTATTTCACTAGTTTGCTTATGAAACTGTCAAGGTTTAGTTTTTTTGTACACCAATGGACAATCCAAAAGTCAATATTCACTATGACCTGTGATTTTTTCTCCGTATAAGCTACCTTTGGAGTTGTGTTTGAAAAGGGAAGTTATGTTTTAGGCGCTACTGATTCCAGGACCATAACATTTGAACAAAAGTTTTGATGTCTTTCTTCAGCCGTATATTCATGAATTGAGAGATCTCTGAGGAAACATAATTCTTTCATATGACATAAGTATGAAAGAGAACTTTACATTCAAGGCATTGTTGTAGTGGACAATAAGCGATTTTCTGCATATAGAATCTTGTGTCGATAGAGCACGCACGAGATACTAGCATGTTCGTATTACATGGAGATACTGATTCATTTCATCTCATTAATGGGAAAAGAGCATGTTGATTTGGTTTTCATAGAATATTTCTTCCTCGTGGAGATATATTTAAAATAGAAAAGAAAAATTTTCAAAAGAGTATTGCACAAGAAGAAGAGGTGGCATTAAGGCAAACATATACACATATGAATGCGTAAACATGATGATAGACTTCAACAAAATGGTTGAATATTGGAGAGATCATGGACATTGAAAATCATAAGGTCAAGGTGGTTGGTATAACTGGAAACAAACATATCAATATTTGGGAATTACCATATTGAAACTCACTCACATCGTGGCACTATTTTTGACATTATGTATATTGAGAAAAACTTTTTCTATGACATCATCAACACAATTTTGAATGTTATAGGATAAATAAAGGATAACATACAACCGAGAAATGATTTGAAAATATAATGTCGAAGATTAGAGTTGGAGTTATGCAATTGAAAGGCATCAATCCAATATTCAAATTATTTAGTCCTAAGAATACAACATTGTTGAGATGCATAACAGAATATTTGAAACTTTGTGATGGATATACTTTGAACATTGTCCAGTATAGATTCAAGGTTCATTGGCATGAATAGTTGTGATTGTAATACTTTCATGCAATGACCATCCCAATTGTGCTTGCGAAGCTAATACCACGTACTATGCATGACTGTTATACAAAAACAACATTTCTTCACATATATTTTTCCAATAAAATTTTAAAAGAAACAATTTGGATGAATTGAAGAATAATATAGTTGTTCTCATCTATGGAATTTTGTATCAAATTCTAAAAATTGAATATCTTGGCCTAATTTGATTGAAGATAATTGTTTTCAAATCTCAATACTTCAACCAAACTATTGGACATGGTACACGAAAAAATAGATAGGGAGAAATTGGCGTCAATCTTTCATGATACGAGTCAAAGTATGATCCATTCATCACAACATATCAAGTCGATCATGTATAGTATGTTCAATATCCAACATTCTTAAAACATCAAATAGAAAAGTGGTGGATGGTTGTGAAGATCAATTTATGCAGAGTTTTAAACACATACGAAAATGAATATCCAGTGTAAGTAAAAAATCCTAAACCAATACGGTTAATGGAAATTCAAGATCGTGGGGAGATTTTATCGAGGACCGACGTAGTTGGTGAATACATCATAAGTTATAAAAACGTTGAACTAACAAATGTCAAAGATGAACATTGGGACAAATCTAATGCACCATCAAAGGAAGATTCACCAATTGAAGAATTGTCAGAAGAAGAGTTTGTAAATTTTATAATTATAATTGCATTTCATGATTAAACGAAAAAAAGAAATTATAACTTTTTTTAGTCTTTTTGTTGCTATTATCAACATGCATTTGTTGACATATGTAGATTATCAACAAATTTTCGTTGATATTAAAAATACCTGGGTACTAGCTTAGCAAACTTTTCATATTTTATAAATTTCAACACAATCCCTGAATATTCTGTAAATTTTCAACCGCGTTGATAATTTTAACTTCTTTGAGTCTTAGCAAAATTTAATTATCAAATTCGATCAAAATATATTCAATGGAATACACTGATAAATTTTAGTTTTTCAATGGATGCTTGTTGAGAAACTCGCCATTTAATGATGTATAGCCATAAATGTTTTTAAAAAGAACAAAGTGTATTCGTTGTAATTGTGAAGATGTATCACATGGAGAGTATCATGGAACTAAGGACCGAAAAGTTGTACCAATATTCGCTAGTACTTACACAACTATTTGTCGACGACACAATGCCAAGACGATAAGATATAATGTTTGACTCCAAGGTGACCCTCTCTCGCAGATGTAGAGATGCCAATCAAGAAGGGAAACAATAAAGCCATAGGTTAGAGATAGATAGATATTGTAATTTTAAATTCTTAATTTAAAAATTTTATAAAATTTGTTTTTTTTAATTTAAATTTTCTCTTTATTATCAATAGACATCATTTGAAGAGTTTAAGCTATTTGCCAAATTTTCAACGGGCATTTGTTGATTATATCACATCATTTAAAAATTTTAAGCTACTCGCCAAATATTTCAACGGATGTTCTTGCAATAGATTTGTACTCAACCTCTATTGATGATATCACAACTAATACCTTGTGTTTCTTTAATGACCACGAGATAAGATATTTTGCAAGATACATAATATGTGCTCAACGTCATTGAATACATGGAGTGAATTGCAACTGGTATACAAGAAAAATCCTAGGAATTTGATTCTCATTTGGATAAGTGTAGGACTCACTTTGCAGCGTGCTAATGAACGGTTGTTGACACATGTATAAATTGGGAGAGGCGATTTACCAAAAATTTGATAGTCATTCTTGTGAGTGATAGATATTACAAACCCCCAACAATCATGTGATATTTTGTGGGAACAAATAGTGCCTCGCTATCATGTAAAATAAGTTTTGCTGTTGCGGACATTGTGGACATTGACTTGGACTCAATCACGTGTGAGTTCCTTTAGTACACCATTTCAATGGGTCCTTAAGTTTTTTACCATTCCTCATTGTTGATTTTCTCATGTGTATTTCAAACAAGCTTCCCTTCCTCATGAATTCGGCGTGAATAGGGGTTGCAATGATGGTGTGTGTGCACCACGTATTTCAGAGAATATGATTCAATCTTGAATCCTGAAAAGCGCAAAGGTGGGATTGGGGCGTGGTACGCCCTTCATGTGGAGGGGCCCGACGGTATGAGTGAGTTGCCTTCACTGAAGCAATCGAATACATGGTCTCCAATAAGGAGAGAAGAAATTTGGAAGTTCCACAAGAAAACATTTGAGATGTGAGTTTGGTTACGTTGCTCATATTAACTGTGAACAAGGCAAGCTAAGGGTCATTTGGGTTAAACACGAATTCTTGTTCGATTTTCGTCGAAAAGGCATCAATGGAAACTTTTTCCATGTTGAGCCAGGATTAAGGCTATGAGGAATGATAATTTCAGTTTCAATTTTTGTGGTAAGAGTTTGCACTACAAAAAAAACATGATATTTCTAATGCTATTACGAACACAAAACTACGTTGGGTAGATTTGTCAATGCAAAACTAGAGCAAATGTTACGCAACATTGGTGTTAAACTTGTTTTATACTTTGTAACACTATTTCTACATCGTTTTAAAAACGATGCAACATCAAGTTTGTATGTTATGGCATTAAAATTGCTAACGCATTTGTAATGCAATTTAAGGCAAAGGTATCACCAATATTGCGTAGGAGATGGTATTGGCATTTGCAACACAACTGTAACACTGGTGGAACACAAAGCTAACACAAAATTATGCATGACAACATTGTTAAAACTTTCACACAATATTAATTCTATTGTAATGCAAGCATTGTTATGAAAATATCATTTCCATGGGGTTAGAATGGATAACGCGAATGCATAATATACTGTATCACAATTGCATTATTCCGCTGACACATAGTTGTAACAACAACGCGATTGTGTTGGTAATTGGCCAAAGTAAACTTAGGCTACTTCATTGCATTGATAATTATGGATATATAAATATATATATGTTGCAATGGATCTTATCAACTCATTCATGTATAAAAGCTACAAAATAATATAAACTCTATGACTTACTCATATATACTATTTTTGAGCGG
>CM071863.1:52852919-52871665 GCA_036759665.1 Gynandropsis gynandra
GCGGTTCAAATATTTAATCACTTTGAACGTAGATGTATGAAAAGTTTGACTCATATACGAATAATGTTTCTGTTCACTTTGAAAGTGGGTAAAAAAATTATATGAACTTTTTAACTAGTCAAGTTAGATTCGTAAGGAGTGTTTAGTAATATTTTCTATGTTATAAATGAAAATATATTTAGTACAACATTATGTTAAACACGAATATATTTGGGTTTATCATGGTGAAAAAAGAACACAATGGAAATTCAGAAACACATTCTTAAATAACCAGATGATGTTTATACTGATTACGAAGTGATTACAAATGAAAGTAGTTCTAGAAATCGTACTCGTCATAATGGATGTATGTAAAATGATTGGGAACCTTTTTCCCATCAGTAGATTTTACATGATGGCAATAGGAATAAACAAGTGTCGAATGTTGTAACTAATAATTTTACGAGCTATTTGATACCACCAACATCCTTTGTATGAAGTTTGTGAGGATCATTCGAATTTTTCACTTGTAGCTAGATTGATGGGAGCAAAGACAAGTCGTTACATCACAAAATATTGCATGAATCAAATGTATCAATGTTGCATGAAGAGCTCGTGGTTGAACTTAGTGACATATCATCGATATGTATAAAAAAAACTTACACCTCCAAACAAGTCAGATTGAATATATGATGAAAAGACAGAAGATGATCAAGAATGTGATGATGTATATGAGAATATAATGATTTAGAAGATGACAATGACTGATAATGTAATTGTAACATCAAATACAATAATTAACTTTTTTTATCTAATAAATGTAGTAATGAACCTGCTTAAAATAGTACTCTAATGCCATTGCCAATTTCGCACGGTGGCATTACAACGCAACAACGATGTAATGCGCTCGTTACGCATATCAACGCAATTGTTCTAAAAGAACATAAATTGATGCGGATAACCCCATCGCGTTAGAAACTTTATCGTGCTTGCATTAGCACTGTATTGGTATCCATGACATGAAATCTCATCATGGATGTGCTTCATGTTCTCTCTCCCTATTTTACCACTTTCTCTTCGTTTCTTAGTTTTTATTAGTGTTGTCCTTTCAAAATCCACATTGTTAGGAAGTATATTTACATAATAGTGGTTATGATAGATTTAGGTACAATGTAAGGTAGAATTATTTGTTTCACTATAAATTATAAGATTCTTATCTTTATATTTGGATGTCCTTTAAAGCTTTAGGTTCGATTAGATTAGAAATTTTGGTTTAGGTACGAATTTCAGTTTCTCGCAATTTTAGGTTGGTTAAGGTGGTATAAGTGGCTTAAAGTCAATTTAAGTGGATTTCTGTACGGTTTAGAGTGAAACGACAAGTATTGTTCAATTTAAACGCGTTTTAGGTTTGGTTTAGGTGCAGTTTGGGTTCAATAAGTTTGAGTTAAAATGCATTTTATTGAGGTTGATTTTGGATCGGTGTAGTGTTCGTTTAGATTTAGAATTTGGTTTAGGGTTGGAAATCAAATTCTAATTATATTGTTGTCTTGTAGGATCTCTCAGTGATCATATGGATATGGTCCAACGATTCCATTCTCTTCGTGGACTCCAAGTCATAGAGAGACTCCAGACATGCCAACTGGGGGCTCACACTCATGTGGTGACCGGCAATCCCATATTTCTCGCATCCACTAACAAAGTCGCAGCAACATCCGACAACGTCGTTTTTCGTAATGACAGTAGATGACATTGTTTTGATATCACCGATAGGTTTTCAAGGATGATAGTTTTCATATCACGCCAATTTAGAATATCGACGAGTTATTGCACCATCTCGAACACATATCTACTCATTGGTTACATCAGAAAAAAGTTCAAAACTTCGATGGTAAACAAACTTATAGGTAAGTTTTAATTAAATTATATATTTAATTTTAACTTATATTATATAATGTATTTTATGTAACCAATTCATTTTTTTTAGGTTCGATATTGATACGGTAGTCACTGACTACATGTATGTGCCACAAAATGCAAAAGATTATTGGTGGACTCTATCTGTGGTAAGTATCTAAATTGATTAATCAATATTTACAATAATTTTGATATTACAAACATTTTTATTTTTAAATGGGAAAACAGCCTATTCCCCCTCAAATTTACCACTTTAATCATATTTCCCCCCGAACTTTTCTGCTTATACTATTCCCCCTTAAACTGTCATTACTCATCATATTCCTCCCTGAACTTTAAAAATTCATTCTCTCTATGAATTCCAGCCTATTCCCCCCCGAACTATATAACTTCGAGCATATTCCCCCCGAACTATATAAACTATAGCCTATTTCCCCCCGAACTATATAACATCTACTCTATTCCCCCATGAACTATATAAACTCTAGCATATTCCCCAGAACTATATGATTTCTCTAAAAATAATATATTATCTTTAATATTAGTGTATTATTCAATTTTTTATATCACAAAATATTAAAATAAAAAATACTTTAAATTCTAACGATTACAAAAAATTATATGATTTCTTTTATAGTAACATAATTTTAACATAACCATATTTCACTCAAATTTTAACACTATTTCACCCAATTTTAATCCAATTTCACCGAATTTAACCCGATTTCACCCATTTTTAATCCGATTTAACCCAATTTTTACTCGACTTCACCGAATTTCAACAAGATTTCACTCAATTTTTATTCGATTTCGCTCAAATTTAACCTAATTTCACCGATTTAATCTGATTTCACCCAACGTTAACCCAATTTCACCAAAATATAACCCGATTTCACCCCATTCTAATCTGATTTCCCTCAATTTTTATTCAATTACACCGAAATTTGACCCGATTTCACCCGATTTAATCTTATTTAATCCAATTTCACTAAAATTTAACCCGATTTCACCCAATTTTAATCAGGTTAAAGTTGGGTGAGATCGGGTTAAAATTGAGTGAATATATTTAAAATTTGGTTAAATTGGGTTGAAATTCGGTGATATCGAGTAAAAATTAGGTGAAATCGAGTTAAATTTTGGTGAAATTAGGTAAAATCAGATTAAATATGAGTGAAATAGAGTTAAACTTCGGTGAAATTAGGTGAGATTGGGTTAAAATTGGGTGAAATTGGGTTAAAATTGAGTGAAAAATATTTAAAATTTGGTTAAATCGGGTTGAAATTCAGTGAAATCGAGTAAAAATTATGTGAAATCGAGTTAAATTTTGGTGAAATTGGGTGAAATCGGATTAAATATGAGTGAAATAGAGTTAAAATTAGGTTAAATAGGGTTGAAATTCGGTGAAATCAAGTAAAATTTGGGTAAATTGGGTCAAATTTTGGTGAAATCGTGTTAAATTTGAGTGAAATAGAGTGAAAATTCGGTTAAACCGGGTTGAAATTCGGTGAAATCAAATAAAAATGGAGTGAAATTGGATCAAAATTGGGTGAAAACGTGTTCAATCTGAGTGAAATAGAGTGAAAATTCGGTTAAATCGGGTTAAATTCGGTGAAATCGAGTAAAAATTGTGTGAAATATGGGTATGTTAAATTATGTTACTATTAGAGAAATCATATAGAACTTTTTGTAATTGTTAGCATTTAAAGTATTTTTTATTTTAATATTTTGTAATATAAAAGAGTTTACGGAGTCTTAGAAGAGTTCTTTGACTCAAGGCGAAGGATCGCTAGAGATCACCTAATACCACCTACTCGACGGGCTATACATGGATGTAAATATTGAGACAAAAAAATTAATTATTTTTTAGATATGTAAGATTCATTTAATAATCATATTGATTTTTTTTTAAATCATTCAATCAAACTGATGTGAACGTATATTCAATTTTTGGCTCGTTGAAGTCTTAAATCACTAAGATTTCAGACGATAGGATGTTGATGGATATGCATAAGGTCTTGAACCTCATGCAATGCATCGATCATATAATCGCATTGGTGGAGACACAACATGTCAAGATTTTGGGGTTTAAAGAAATATTTGTCAATCTAGAATATGTTATGGATCTTTGCATTAAACGATGTTGCATTGTGCCCTTTCTAGACCCGCACCTGCAATCGGATCCATAGCATCATCCAGATTTATATCTTCTTCGTCACTACAAATCGATATTGTAGAATAAAAAAGAGTTTTTGAACTATAACTAGTTTATATATGTGTATACATATGAAATTTTATAAATATTTTTATTTTAAAAATTTTAAAAATATTGAAAAATAAAAATGGCCAGCACAATTCGCATTGAAATGGCATTGTCTTTTGTCATGAAAATTGCATTAGGCTGCCTTTAAAGTCAAACTAGATATAATGCAGGCATTTACGTTACCTTCTCGTTGGCGTTGGCTATGCACCTCCTTGTTACCACAACATAGGTCATCTGATGTTAGAATTATTAACACGAACCTATGTTAACGTTGTTAACAAATTTTTCAACTATATGTGCAACCACGTCGCAATTTGTGCGCTCTCGTTGACCGCATATTAGTCTTTGTAGCATTGCTTTTACGTGTTTGTTTTGTAGTGTTGATTTGGGTTATTTTTACCAGAATATATTGTCGACCAAGGAGAAGTAGAAATGTTATCGATTGCTAGAAAAAGGGCAACAACGATTTGAGTTGGACGGAGGCAGCTTCGTTGGGTATTAACGTTTTCTTTGCTATTATACCATTTTTTTATTAAGGTAAAAAGGTTGCATATTATTATGATTAGTCTAGAATAAACTCTTTTTGTTCCTTTTTTCAATATCATTAGCATAAGTGTAAGTGTTTGCTTCATAACAATCTATTATGTATCTGTTCCTCACATATTTTTTGTTATATTCAAGATTTTATTTTAAGGCTGGACGATGGTTCAAACTAATCTTCATCAAAGTCTTTATTTTCTTACATTTCCTAACAATGTTTCTGAAACTTTTTTGTCAATATATTCCATGTGGATTCCTTTGTTTGCCACAAGCGGCTTGGTCATGATTATCTTCCTTGCATTAAATCCATTTCTAAAGCTTTCAATTCAGATTCTTGTTATGTTTTTCATGACGGTGAAACTTGTCATCTTGCAAAACATTACCATTTACCTTTTTCTTCAAATAATAGCATTTCATATACTAAATTTTCTATTGTACATCTTGATGTTTTGAATACCTTTCTTAATTACCTCTATATATGGGTTTCTTTAAATGTTTTAACCTTGATTGATGTTTGTTCTAACATGGTTATACGTGTTGAAAAACAAAGACAACGTTGTTCTTGTTGACAAATCATTATATGACACATTTATTAAATTCATTTGTTAGCTAAATATATCTTATACTTTATGTTCCTATTTTTCAATATCATTATAAGTGCTTGTTTTAGAATTATCATTTGTGTATTTGTTCCACACATTTTTTTGTTATATTAAAGATACTATTTAAGATTTGACGGTTGGTCAAACTAATATTCGTCATAGTCTCTAGTTTCTTACATTTCCAAAAAAACTTTCTAAAACTAATATTTTTGTCAATATATTTCATGTTAGTTCTTTTTTTATTGACACAAACGTAATGAACATGCTTCTCTTCCTAGCATTAAATCCATTTCTAAAGCTCAAAATTCATACTCTTGTTATGTTTTTCATCATTATAAATCTTGCAAAGCAACACCATTTACATTCTCCTTCGAATAATAACACTCCATATACTCATTTTTCTAGTGTTATCTTAATGTTTGGGGATCATTCTTAATTACCTCTACATGTGGTTTTTGTTAGTTTTTTAGCCTTGATCGATGTTTGTTCTAACTTGGGTATACATGGTGAAAAACAAATACAACATTGTTACTATATATCTAGAATTTTTTATTCCTATTGAAGAACCAATATATGGCATTTCAACAAAAGTCATTCATTCTTATAATGCTTAAAAACTTTCTTTCAAGAATCTTTGTATGTTCAAAGTTATTCATCATTATTTTTTATGTGTCAATACTCCTCAACAAAATTATTGCTGAGAGAAAATATTAAATATTTTGAATGTTTATCGAATACTATTATTTTAGTCTAACTTAACTTTTTAATATTGAAAATATTATGTTTAAAATGTTGATAAATAGAACACCATGCAAATGATTCTAAAACAAGTCTACATATGAACTTCTCTTGAATAAACCAAATTATTTTTTAAAGCTTTTTGTTTTATTTGTTACATCTCAACTCTAGTAAAAAAACATACATAAATTCTATCATAGATCACAAGTTACCCTATTCATTATTTTTCAAAGTGGGTTTAAGGCTACAAGCCTACGGTTTTTACAACCAATCATATTTTTAAGTTTTCGCCATGTTAAATTTCATGAAGACGTATTTTCTCTTGTTAGCATAATTCTAAATAGTATAATTTTTTCTCTTTACCAAATTTTGTTTCGCATCCTTTTTTTTGGATTTTTTTGCTTCATCATGTCTTCAATCCATGCCAAGAAGAAATAATCGACCACATTCTTATGTGAATGATTGGCATTGTTACTTAAGTAGAACCCAATCATCTCTTAAATCCGCTTTTACTTATCTTATTTCTTATGTTGTATTTTATCACATATTATCACATGTTTTTTTACAAGAATTTTATTCTTCAGATTACTTCATCCTTTGAAAAAAAATTAAGCATGCCATTCTTTTCAAAGAATGAATCATGCTACGAATGAAGAATTAAAAGCTTTAACTAATAATGACACTTGATCAATAATATATTTACCTTCTAACACTAAATTTGTAAGTTGTAAGTGCATGTATAAGATAAAGAACAGTTATATGTCTTTATTGATCATTTTAAAGTTTGTCTGGTGGCTAAATGTTTCAATGAGAACTAGTAGATTTTATTTATATTTTTACCAGTATTAAAATTGGTAAATGTAAAACTCTTGCTTGCTTTGGTTGTTACAAAAAACTGGTATATTTTTCAGTTAGGCATTTTCAATACTTTTTCTTATGGTTATCTTGATGAACTTACACCCCTTCACCAGGTACTCTTTAGCCTCCAATTTCTGTATGCAAACTATATTAGTGTTATGGGTTTTGATATGCATCTCGTCAATAGTATAACATATTTTTTGATGTTTTCTTAGTACATGTTTACATCACCCTTCTTGAGATTATACTTTGTTTATTAAACAATCTTCCACTAGTTTTCTTGTTATTTAAGTCGATATTAATGGTATTTTAGATGAGAGTATTAATGATCAATTTTTGTTTAGAGGATATATTAGAGAAACATTTCACAAACGGAAGTTTCAGGATCAGAGTCTGAATTTTCTCTTTCAATTAATTTTTGTATTTAACTACTTTCACAAACATGTTTCCTACTTGTAAACCAACTTATACTCCTATGGAATCTAGTTTCAAATTGGCTGATGACACAAATAGTTTGTTAAAAAATCCAACGTGTTACATGAAATTGGTTGGTAAGATTTGTTTATATCACCATAACTTGACTTCGTATTATTTACAATGTTTGCTCATCAACTTTTACAATTAATTTTTGTTTTCTCCACAAGTCTAATCATTGAAAAGGTTGCTAACAAAAGACTTAATTATCTAAAAGCTAATCTAGGTCAAATATTTTTTTATTTTGCAAAGTCTGAATTTAATTTAAACGATTTTTACAAAAAAATAATAGAAACTCATGTAGATTTAAGAAAATTAATTTCTCGTTTATTAAGAAGTCTTAATCTTTTGAAAATGAAAAAATTGTAGGGTTGCTAGCGGGGTAGCAGAAACGTTTTTTAACAATCCTTATATAGATATAGTCATGTTTCAAGAAGAGATCGTGCATGATTTTACTAAAAACGAAGAATAACTTTTAGAGTTACCTGTTTTGGTGAATACGGACGATTGTAGGATGTGAGATCATAACGTACGAAGTCTCTAGAGTATCCACACTGAGATCTACATTTGCTTTAAACTTTTGATGCGAATCTAATCACAAACGGAATCGGTTTTTTCTTCGTTTTTCGTCTCTGATTTGAGGGGCTAGGGTTTTGTTATAAGGAATAATGAATTGTCGTCAGAAAACTATTTTTTTCTTTCCCTTTTATAATACTAAAATTTTAGGTATTTACAAAATAACTACATAACTATTTAATATTACATTTTGGCACCATAATTTCAATCTCTCACTTGTCTTAATGTAATATCTCAAATAATCTAAGTACATGTATCTCTATACATATACTTGTACGTACATTTGATCTAAAACACTTAGAGATAAAATCAAGTACGATAATATTCGTCAGTGCTACAAAATGAATATAATCGCATTTGTCTTACAATCATAAGCAAAGATCGAAACACTCGTGAGTGTGTTACCTCATAGGTTCATCGCTAAACCAATAGCTAACTAGTTTTCACTAATTAACTAATCGAGATTGGCATCTAACAACACTTCTCAATGGCCGGATAGCGTGAAGTATCATCCTTACTCATACGAGTAACAACTTTACTCACAACGAACCGTGGTGAAGATGATGTTAGTAATTCTTCCGTCTTTACAACTCTGGATAACTCCTAGGCATGATTTTTACTGCCAAGCCTTAACGAATATCAATTATGTTTCATGCCAATCATAACCGACTGGTGAATGAACCCTAGAAACTCCTCTGTTCATTCATTCATGTAACCCAAACCGAGGATTTGTTATAGTCGTTAGGATAGCTAACATAAGAGAGCTCAAACTCATACCAAGAGTTGACGTAGCTCATCTTGATCAGTCACTAACTACGTAAGCATCTAATTACTCCCCATATCTATCCAGCTAGTACAAAAAAATACTAGATGTCTAGAATCAAAGAATTATAAGTAGAATACTAGTTAATATCTTGATCTCAGGTCTAAGGAAAGATCTAACATTCCGATCCTCTGGAAAAATCTTATTCACAAATTATTGGTAATTTAACCATCAAGAATTCTCCTTTTAGGCCAGTTTAGATATCACATCTCAATGTGCATCACCCATATATGTGATTTAGTAAAAGAAATCTACTAATAATTGTTATCACCATAGAAACTATCACATACATGTTGTTCTCTCCGGATCACTAAAGTCTGGTTAGTGATCCAACTAACAGGAACATTTTAAACTAAATCTTACCAAAACTTAACTATCTTTTATATGATCTCTATCATAACATCAAGTTTCTAGTCTTAATCATGGACTCTATAGTACACCTATGAAAATTATCAAATGATAAAAATATAATGCCATATAAAATAAAATGATGTGCAAAAATATTACATAACTCACTACTAGTCTCTACAACAATGTCTAACATGTGTTACAACTAGTTCCAGCTCGTCATGTCCCTCAATCCAATCCTCATCTTATGCTTCATATCTGCTGCATTTTTCTTTCCATCTACTTTCTAGATTTGACATCTCTATGCTTAATGATTTCTCAAATACATTTCCGCAGAACATGCTTCGATTTCTGATGAGACATTGGTTCCTTTGCCTCAGCTATAGCCCCCATGTTATCACACAATAAAGGAACATGTTCTTTTATCGAAGGTACTACACAAAGTTCATCTATGAACTTTCTCATCTAAATCGCTTATTTAGCCGTCTCACATGTAGCTATATATTTTTCTTCAGTGATTGAATCGGCTACCGTAGCCTACCTGGAAATGTTCCAACTTACTGCTCTTCCATTATGGAAAAACACATCGCTTAAAATGGATCGGTTGTCATCCTTTTTTGTTGCGAAAATCGCATCAATAAACCCTTCTGACTTCAAACTAGAACTTCCATATTTCATAAATTGGTCGTTAGTCCTTCTCAAGTACTTAAGGATGATTTTTACCAACTTCCAATATCTCTCACTAAGATCTGCCTGATATCTACCCACGACACTTAACGGGTAGGCAACGTTAGGCCTAGTACATGTCATGGAATACTTGATGGCTTCCATTGCGCTAGCATATGGGATCCCAATTATGTGTTCTCTCTTTTCTCGGGTCTTAGGATAATCCTCCCTATAGAGAGTAATTTCAGTGCATATCGGAATATAGCCTTTCTTGGAATTTTCCAAGTTGTATTGTCTTACGATACTGTCAATGTATTGGGGTTGCGGCAACCCAATCAACCTCTTTGATTTATCCCTATAGATCTTTATTCCTAGAATATAGGTCGTTTCTCCTAGATCCTTCATGGAGAACTGATCAGACAATCATGACTTTGTCTTTTGCAATGCTAGTATGTCATTCTCTATTAGCAATATGTTATCTACATACATCACAAGAAAGAAAATCATGCACCCATTAACCTTCTTCTACACACAAGGTTCTTCTTCGCATCTAACAAAGTTGAACTCTTCAACTGCTTTGTTAAAGCAAATGTTCCAGCTCCGAGAAGCTTTCTTAAGTCCATAGATGGACCTTTGAAGCTTGCACACCATGTCACTTTGAGATGGCAATGTGAAACCCTCAGGTTGAGTCATACAGACTACTTCCTTGAGCTCTCCGTGAAGGAAAGTTTTTTCAGGTCCATTTCCATATCTCATTATCATAGTAGATAGTTATTGCAAGTAGAATCTGAATAGATTTAAGCATTGCCAAAGGAGAGAACGTTTCTTCATAGTTAATCACTTCATGTTGACTATAACCCTTAGCCACTAGACGAGCTTTATAGGTCTTTACTGCCCATTCTTTTCAATCTTCTTCTTGTCAATCCATTTACAACCAATTGGTTTGAAAGTCTCAGATGAATCAACCAAAGTCCATACTTCGTTAATCTTCATAGATTCTATCTCGAATTCCATGACTTTCCACCATTTCTCAGAATCAGGACATTGTATAGCTTCTTGGAAATTCAACGGACCGTCATCTTCATGACCAATGACATCATCTTGCACCATCAGATTCAATCTTTCAGGTGCATGTCAAGAACCGGTAGACCTTCTCAAAGAGGCTTGTACAACGAGTCCTACCTACACCGGAATGTCTTGTTGAAATTGTTCTTGAACATGTTCTTGAACTTGCTCTCGAATGGACACTCTCACTTCAAAATTTAAAGATGGAGCCCTTGGATTCAACAATAGATCACCCAGCCAAGGTTTCTTACTTGACATCTGATGTCCTTAAGCTTGCGTTGGTTCATTGGGTTCTTGAATTTCATCAAGAATTATTTCTCTGCCATGGTTTCCTTCTTCAAGAAATTCCTTTTCCAAAAAAGGTTGCAGTTCTGACTACAAAAACTTTGTGCTCAAAAGGGTTGTAGAAATAATATTCCATGATTTCCTTGGGATAATCAATGAATCTACACTTATCCGACCTAACATCTAGCTTGTCTAATTGTAATCTCTTTACGAACGCATGATAACCATAAACCTTTATGTGTTTCAGGTTGGATTTCCATCCTTTTTCATATCTCATATGGTGTCTTAGAGACGGCTTTAGTGGAAACTTTGTTCAAAAGATATGTCACCGCTTCTAAATCATAACCCCATAAATTTATTAGAAGATTTGTGAACCCTATCATGGATTGAACCATATTTAATAAAGTCTAATTTCTCCTTTAGAATGCACCATTATGTTGAGGTGTCCCGAGACAAGTCCACTGTGACAAAATTTCATTTTGTCTTAGATGATCGAGAAAATCATGACTTAGATATTCTTCACCTCATTCAAAGCTCAACAACTTGATACTCTTTTTGATTTATTTCTCCACTTCACTACGGAATGTCTTGAACATTTCAAAAGATTCAGATTTATATTTCATAAGATACACAAATTCATATCTCGATATATCGTTAGTGAAAATAATGGAATACGAATATCCACCCTTAGCTTGAACTTTTATATGTCCAAAAATATCAGTATGTATGAGTCTTAGAAGTTGTGTAACTCTCTTTCCGGTTCTATTAAACGAAGATTTGGTCATTTTACCCATTATATAAGACTCACAAGTTGCATCTGATTCATAGTCATAATTGCCCAAAAACCATCTTTGTGCAACCCGTTGATTCTTTTATCACCGATATGACCAAGTCTACAATAACAAAGGAAAGTCTGCTTTAGACGATCATCTAACTTTCTCTTATGACTAGAAATATGCATGTTAATAGATTAAACATTCACATGAGGTAAGATATATATATATATATATATATATATATCCCGTTGAAGATAACCATTTGCACATAAATCATCGCATGATAAATAGAGCAAATGTTGTCACTGAAAACTGTCTTAAAACCATATCTGTCTAACATAAAAATGAAAATTATGTTTGAAACAAATTTTGGAACATAATAATAGTCTTCTAACAATAACATCTTGCCCCTAGACATACAACGAGAAATCGATCCTATGCTAAAGCAGCAACACTTGCGTCATTTCCAACCTTCAGACTGAATTCTCCTCTCTTGAACATTCTACTGATCCTCAACCCCTATAATATATTACATATGTTAAAGTTATCATTGGTATTCAATACCCATTTATATGAATCAATAGTGGTTAAAGAGATCATGAAAAAATTTTCCATGGAAGTCTTACCTCGTTTCTTGTCACTAAGAGATACAAAGTATTCCTTGCAGTTCCTCTTCCAATGATCTTTCTTCTTGTAGAAGAAGCACTCGGCATCTAACTAGTTGGCCTTGCTAGCACTGCCCTTGGCCTTGGTCACACCAACCTTAGACGCACTTTGCTTTGTTCTGGGCCTTTTCGCCATGTCTCTTCTCATAAGAGGATTGGCCCACCAACAACACAAAATTGGATCTTTTCACGTCCATGGATGTCTACTTCTGGTAATCCATCAGCATGTTATGCATCACATGTAAATTGACATCCATCTTGCTCATGTTGAAGTTAACAATGAAAGATACTATAGGATTAGATCCTATTGCAACTCCTTTCTGAATATGCACCATATCTTCTCAAATTATTCCATAAGACTTATCATCTTTAGAATATGGGGTGACACCGGGGAGTTCATAGTTAGACTGGACTTGAACAAAGTCTTCGACAACTGATACCTTGCAGCACAACTTTTTGATCCATACATCTTCTTAAGATGTTCAATGATCTGTGGATGAATCATATCCTCATGTTGCTTTTGGAATTCAACACTCATCAATGCCAAGATGATGCACGTTATAGTAGTGATATCATCATCATACTTCACAAAACCACTGATGGTGTCTGGATTAGCAGGGTCAGGGACTGTAGAAACGGGTTTATCAATCACGTCGATTAGCTTCTCATGAGTCAAAACCAGCCACAGATTGCATTGAAAATCCTCGAAGTTATCACCAACAAGCTTGTAGTTCTCAAGGATGGAATACAGGGACAAAGAAGACAAATTCGAGAAATCTGTTAACAATTAAACATGGAATGAACATCATAATATTATAAATACATGGACTTTTATCTATATGATATGCATGTTAATCAATGTTACAATAACATCACAAATCCAATTTCATATTAGCATTAACCTACAGCTATATACCTCAGCCCCTTGATTGTCAAGACATTTCCCAAACATATAAAGTATGTTGATTAAAAATTTTATCACAATAAATTAATTATTCAGCTCTACATTAAATAGTCACCTGGTTGTCAGGTCGTTCCTATTGATATAGTTGACTTCATCCTTTCATCTTATGGTCGGAAAACAATTAAGTTCATTTCCCGCGGATAATCTAGGCGTATACAAGAACTAAGTATTTTCTCCCACTAAACATCTCACGGTATTGACACATTAATCTAATTTTTGAACTATATACCTCCTGATTGTCAGGTTGTTTCATGTAAATAAGAATTGATTCATACATCTAATTTGAAGGAAAAGCTAAATGATAAACAATTTATCAGTAGAACTCAATTATTTAGGATTAGATAGAAACCCATTCCGTATGATGGTCGAACCATAAGATCGTCTGATAAAGCTGCCATGATATTGAACATCAAAGCCATATTTTACGAAGCCCGTCGACATCTCTATTGACTCGATTAAGTCTTCTCACGGCTCGATCAAGCGATCACCTTGTGGGATGATCCATCGCGATGTTTGAGCTTCGACTCTATCGAGCTAGACTATCACTCGATCAATTTGAACTCTCGGGCTTGAACCCTAATCACGATTTTTTACAGATTTTAATTCATTTTTTTTTTGCCTAAAATTGATCTCAAATCCTAAATACACGTATTCACATGGGGTTTTACCAAAACACAAAGAGTGATTCTTAGAGTTACCTGTTTTGACGAACATGGATGACTGTAGTATGTGAACTCCGAACATAAGTCTCTAGAGTATCCACACCAATATCTATCTCTGCTTTCAATTTTTTATGTGAATCTAATCACGAATGAGAATCGGTTTTTCCGTTCTTCGTCTCTGTTTTGTGGGCTAGGATTTTGTTACAATGAATAATGAATTGTTGTAAATAAAACTATTTTTCTGATTTCCTTTATAATATTAAACTTTTAGATATTTACAAAATAATCTTATGACTATTTAATATTATATTTTGGTATCATACTCTCGAAAATAAATCATGGCTTAAAAAATGTAACATTTAAAATTTTATTTGATAATATAATATGAACTATATTTGTTTTTTAGATATGTATATTTTGAAGAAAAATTAACATAGATATTTTTATTTGATAATAAACTTTAGCGTTTGTATCGTTTGATAAATATGATAGATAAAACATTGTGTGGTAAATCGAAAATTTTAAAACTTCCAAGTATTAACCGTTATTTGTGATATAAACTATAACATTTATAAATACAAAATCGATTTCTTCAGAATGTTACAAGACATGGATGGTTTAAAGGATTAAAAAAAATGGATTTTGTTGTCGGTAAATTATACATACCGCAATTAACCCAAGATCTTGTAGTAAACCAATCACATTCTGACTCGTGGAAGGTAGGTGAACAACAGCACTTAATATCTCTTTTTAGTATTTTATTTTAACTCTTTAAGAAAAAAACATATAAAAAACATAATACCAATACTGGTAAATAAAATAAAATCTATTGTTTATGATAAATGACTCGTAAACTCCCTCTTAATTTATATTATTTCCCTCTTCTTCACTCCATCCTCCCACTTTTCAAATCACATTATTGATATTTTTTTCTCTGATTTAGATTGTTTGATTAATGTGAATATTTTTGGAAAACGAAAATTATAATCTAATGCAAAAATCATTTTATATCATCAATTCTTCATTTAAATAATTTTTTCGAATAATTCTTTGTTTTACTATATATTATTTTTTATTCTTAAATAAATTTCCCAAACTTATAAGTCAATGCCCTAACTAATCCTCAAATCACAATATGTCAAACTCACACATCCAAAAAAGATTATATAATATTAAACATAAAAACCCTTCTTCTAGAAGACTAGAAGTCGTCTATTGCCGCTTATTTAACTAAAGTGCCATTAACGAACCGACCAAACAAAACAAGAACCATGGCTAAGTTCATCACCATACTCGCTGTCGCCGTCGCCATAGCGGCCGTCTCGGTCGCCGGAGATTTCACGAGGACCGTGGATCGGAGGCTCCTTGGCCTACACAAGAAAGAGAAACTCACCCATTTCCGAGTCTATTGGCACGACATCCTCAGCGGTCAGCACCCTACTTCCGTCATGATCCGACCGCCGATCTCGAACTCCACCTTCTTCGGATCGATTAACATGATCGACAACCCGCTCACGTCAGATCAAGCCCTGAACTCCACGGTGCGTATCGTATTTGTTTTGGAATTTAGGAAGTTACTTTAACATTTGGTCGGTCATACATCTCTCTGGTTCGCGGTTAGTCTTTTGTGCGTTTTTGTGATAACAATACGCCTCTCTCTCCGGCTATCTCTCTCCCAGCATCCTTCTTCTCTGTATTGAGTTTCTCTCTCTTTCTCTATGGGGCAAGTAAATGGTCTTCCTCTGTTCTTGAGATAGATACAGAGAAGAAGAAAACCTGATCATCTAATTTTGTTTTCTGGAAATTTTCGTTGTCATAGTGTTTTCTTATATAACCTGATCATCTAATTTTGTTTTATCATTTTATGGGGAAAGAAAACTGGTCATGATGGATGCAGTTCCACAGTAGGTGCTACTGTAACAATATATTTGCATATATTTACATAATATCCTCCTACACATTTTACTCAACCATTATATCACGGTGTACGGTGCGGTAGTGTGCATATTGTATCGGTTGAGTATATATAGACTATGTTTTAAGCATTTTTTAACCAACAACTATTAAACCACTGTGTGCAGTATAGTAGTCTGATGATCTACGTTTGTGGGCAAAAAGGCTTTAATTTAAACCTTCACTCAACGATTAGATCACTCCGTGCCATGTGCCTATTGTATCATTTATGAGTAATATAGACTATATATTCGAGTTAACCGTCTTATTCGAACAGATAGTGGGTCGCGCCCAAGGGATGTACGCATCGGCGGCGCAGCAAGAATTAGGGTTTCTAATGGCAATGAACTTTGCGTTCACGACGGGGAAGTACAACGGGAGTACGATAACGATACTCGGTCGGAATGCGGCGATGTCGGAGGTTCGGGAGATGCCGGTGGTGGGAGGGAGCGGCCTTTTCCGGTTTGCTAGGGGTTACGTTGAGGCTCGTTCCAAGTGGCTTGATTTCAAGACGGGTGACGCCATTGTTGAATATAATTGCTATGTCTTGCATTACTAAATTATACTTTTTTCTTAATTATTATGTCTTTTTTTAACAAAAAATTTGCAATTTCTTTAATTACAGAATTATATATCTATCTATATATATATGTCTTCATGTATTGTCGCTTAGTATTGGACTTCATAGTCCTGCTGAGGTGTTGTTGTGGTCAATTAATTATTACATTTCATGATTTTTAATATAATTTTTATATTATTTTTTAACAGCAAAAATCACAATTTTGGTGTGTGCTAATAAACTTTTGTAATCTATATAGTAAAATATAAAATATAAAATATACAAGTAAGGTAAAAAAATTATTAATTGTTGATAAATTCAACTCATAGACAAAATATATAGTAAAGAATTTCAATTTGTTAACATACACATTTACTAACCATGTTCCCATAGAAGGATAGAAAACTTGTATATTTTTATAGAATCTATAATCCGTTACGTAAATTTGATCTTTAATTTTCGCTCTAGTGAATATGATTTCTGATCAGGAATGTATAATTATTATATTCTTATAGAATATAAAATTTTATTATTAATTAGTTACTACATACAATTAATGAGGCGAAATAAATAACTTAATTAATCTATATATGTTGAATAAAAAAATTGATCCTATATATAGGTATGTTATATAAATATGTGTATACTATATGGCATATATAATAAAATTATTTATATGCATACATATATAAATATATTTGTTTTACGTATGAATGTATTATTATTGTATACACATAATATTTATTATATATTAGATATATATATATATATTAATATATAAAATGTATCGATATAGATCTAACAAATAAAAAACAAGAAATTACAACAAAAATAATAAAAAAAATGATGAATTTTTTTGTTGTTGCAAAGTTGTGTGTTTATATTGAATGGGGCTAATTTTAAAATACCCTCGTATGGCTAAAACACTTTAAAAACATCCTTTTTGAAAGAGAAAAAAATTTTAACTTCAAAAATATCCTTATAAATGTTGATATTCCCAAAATACTCTTACGACCCTACAACCCAAATCGACCCAGTTCGATCCTGCGACCCTTGTCCCTCTGCGAATATTGGATCCCTGTGACTATTTCCCTCTGCGATCTTTGGACCCCTGCGACCTTTGTTCCTCTGCGACCTTTGGACGCCTGCGACCCTTGTTCCTCTGCGACCCTTGGATCCTTACGACCCTTGTCCCTCTACGACTCTTGTTACAATAATACTAAATCCACAAAAACAGCGATACTAACAATATAGTCAAAATAATTTATTATTGACAAATTATTTACAAATAATATGAATAATTTTTTAAAAAATTACAATGTACAAAGTTGAATTATCCATTCCCAAAATTATGTTACAAATAAACTGTTAAAAAAATAACAATGTACAAAATTACATCTTCCATAATCAACGAGTAAACATTTTTTAGACCCTTGTACCTCTGCGACCACTTGGACCACTGCGACCCTTATCTCCCTGCGACCCTTGTACCTCCGCGACCCTTGTACCTCTGCTACCCTTTGTCCCTCTGCGACCCTTGGACCCCTGCGCCCTTGTCTCCCTCGCAGGGTCAAGGGTCGCAGGGTCAAGGGTCGAACGGGTAAAAGGTTCGCAAGGGACAAATGGTGCGACCCTTGTACCCCTGCGACGATGGACCCCTGCGACCCTTTACGCTTTATTATTTACAAATAATATGAATAATTTTATAAAAAATTACAATGTACATAGTTGAATTATCCATTCCCAAAATTATGTTACAAATAAACTGTTAAAAAAGAACAAGTTGAATCAACGAGTAAACATTTTTTTAGACCCTTGGACCGTGCGACCCTTGTACCCTCTTCGACCCTTGGACCCTCTGCAACCCTTATCTCCCTTCGACCCTTGTCTCCCTTCGACCCTTGTACCTCTGCGACCCTTTGTCCCCTGCGACCCTTGGACCCTCTACGACCCTTATTACAATAATAGTAAATCCATAAAAACATCGATACTAACAATAATACATTCTATTGAATAATAGTAAAAAAACCAACCAAATA
>CM071863.1:52871987-52906028 GCA_036759665.1 Gynandropsis gynandra
GAATCGAATAAATCAGTTTGAGTTCACTTACCACTGCATCTACGTCCAGATTTGAACGCGTGACTGGTACTGTGAAAATCCTCTCACCAGAAGAAGATGATCCTGACATTGAATCGCCGTCACCAGACGTTTGCATTTTCAACAAGATAATGATGATGATGATGATGAGAGTTAGAGAGAGAGAGAGAGAGAATGTGTCGTTATTAGAAAAAAAGAAACGGCTGGAATACGAAAAGACATGATCTTGACATCGAATCGCCGTCAGATGGAATTCAAAAAGTTTTTTCAAATTTGGTGAAAAGTTTGGCAGGAATTCTGGTGAAAATGAAAAAAATGTCAAAAACCAATCAAAATTGAGGGTGGCATGGGTCGCATATATGCGAACTCGACGAATTTACGGGTTTATGATGGGAAAATGCCAAAAACCAATCAAAACAATACATGTACAACGTCAAACTAATTAATGCCAAATGAGGGTCACATGGGTCGCATGGTCGCATATATTGATGAATAGATGCGAACTCGACGAATTTACGGGTTTATGATGATAAAATTACAAAACCAATCAAAACAATACATTTACAATGTGAAACTAATTATTGCCAAATGAGGGTCACATGAAGGTCGCATGGTCGCATATATTGATGAATAGATGCGAACTCGACGAATTTACGGGTTTATGATGATAAAATTACAAAAACCAATCAAAACAATACATTTACAGCGTCAATCAACGGTTAAAACAGATTATGACCCATGTGTACCTAGTTGAATTGTGTATAACCAATGCCTGTGTTTCAAAAGTGATAGTAGTGTTTTAAGAACTCGGCGGATGATTAAACAATACATTTAACATTTTGTTCAAATTTCGATATTATTTATATTATTATCTATATTGATTCTAAATTAGACATATACAACTCAAATATATTGATAATGGCATGGGTCGCTTGGTCGCATATGTAGATCAATAGATGCGAAATCGACAAATTTACTAGTTTATAATGATAAAATAATAAAAACCAATCAAAAAAAATACATTTACAACATCAAACTAATTAATGCCAAATGAGGGTCGCGTGAAGGTCGCATGGGTCGCATAAGGATGAATAGATGCGAACTCGATAAATTTACGGGTTTATGATGATAAAATGAAAAAAAAACCAATCAAAACAATACATTTACAACGTCAATCAACTTAATGCCAAATGAGGGTCGCATGGGTCGCATGGTCGCATATATTGATGAATAGATGCGAACTCGACGAATTTACGCGTTTATGATGATAAATTGACAAAAACCAATCAAAACAATACATTTACAACGTCAAACTAATGAAGTAGTGTTTTAAGAACTCGGCGGATGATAATGGCATGGGTCGCTTGGTCGCATATATGGATCAATAGATGTGAAATCGACGAATTTACTAGTTTATAATGATAAATTGACAAAAATCAATCAAAACAAATACGTTTACAACAGCAAACTAATTAATGCCAAATGAGGGTCGCATGAAGGTCGCATGGGTCGCATGGTCATATATTGATGAATAGATGCGAACTCGACGAATTTACAGGTTTATGATGATAAAATGCCAAAAACTAATCAAAACAATACATCTACAACGCCAAACTAATTAATGCCAAATGAGGGTCGCATGGGTCGCATGAGTTAACTGGAGAGATAGTTCATTAGCCGAGAGTGACCCAACACCGTCACCTAAGTCATCTCCTGCCATGTACTTCGTCTTCCAGTCTCATTTGAAGAGTGACCCAACACCGTCACCTAAGTCACCCCCACAACTTGTCAGTGACTGCATAGAGCCTGAATCCGCCGATTACCAAGACCTTGAGTAACACATAGACAGCACGATTCCCTGCATCGACAATGGTGACTGTGCCACGCAGGTCACAAAGGTAAAAATATTTTTCATAGAAATATGGGTTTGATACGCATACTAAGAGAAGAGACGTAGACGTTAACTTATATACATGGGTCGGAAGGGTTGCATGGGTTGGAAGGGTCACATGGGTCGAAAAACAGGAGTCTGACAGCAAAATGACAAGTCACATGGGTCGGAAGAAAAGATTCTGACTGCAAAACGACAAGTCACATGGGTAGGAAGGGTCACATGGGTCGGAAGGGTCACATGGGTTGCAAGACAGGAATCTGACAGCAAAACGACGCATGAGTCGCATAGGTCGCATAGGTTGCATGAGTCGTCCATGGGTCATATAAAGTCGCATGCGTCAGATGGACTCCTCTATTTATAAACACATATTTAACGAAAATTAAATGGACTCCTAAAATTCCAGAAAGACACTAAATACAAAGAATGACCAAGGTGGATGTATTGACCACATTAAAGAACCTTTTAATATAGGTCTTGAATGTGACATTGGTAAAATAAAAAGCATAGCTAGCACCTGGAAAAAGCAGTAGCCTGACATTGAAAAGACTAGTCGAAAGGGTCGAAATGGACAAATGGGTCGTAAAGGTCTCAAGGGTCGGAAGGATCACAATGGTCGGAAGAGTCGAAATGGAGAAATGGGTCGCAGGGGTCCAAGGGTCGTAGAGGGACAAGGGTCGCAGGGGTCCTAGGGTCGAAGAGATCCCTCTGTGACCCTTTTACCTCTTCAAAAGTGTCGAAATGGACAAATGGTTCGCAGGGGTCCAAGGGTCGCAGGGGTCCTAGGGTCGAAGAGGTCCCTCTGTGACTCTTTTACCTCTTCGAAAGTGTCGAAATGGACAAATGGTCGAAGAGGTCCCTCTGTGAACCAAATGTTTAAAAAAATGTACCAAATGTTTAAAAAAACAATGTACCAAAAAAAACATCTACCAGTCCAAAAAAAAAAACAATGTGTCAAATATCAAGTTAGTCTTCTTCGGGTTCATAGATACTTTCTCCATTACTATATATATTAGCCTCCATCTTCTCACGCATGAAAGTAACATTGTTGTCGCAAATTAAGCGAAACACATTCCTCCCCATTAACGAGGCTTCTACGAATTCGTAGAAGAAAACACCACAGTCATTCCCGCTTTGGTTCTGTGACAGACATTCATAATACATATACTTCCATTTATTTTCTCTAGAAGCCAAAGAAGGAAACCCTCCGAGAATGAGCATCTTGGGGACAACTTTTCTTATCTTCTCAATCACCGGATCGATATGCGTTTCCTTAAGGCTCATCTTGCAGTCGTATACTGTGATGCATCGGGTTTTGAAATCCGCTTTGATGGCTACCCAATGACATCATACCCATCGATTTTTATCTGATGGAATGTTTAGAACCGAGACAAAACCTTCATAATCACTAATTGGTGTCATCGTACTTCTGAATGGATACTTGGCATTCAAAAAATCACTAAGAATTCCCGGCAAAGTTTCCATATCTTCGTACATCCACAGCGAGAGCATATGCATGAAAGCAACAGGACAAACGTAATAATTCTGATTCGCGCTGGGCTCCAATGCCGAGTTTGAAGACAGCTCCATCAACGCCTCGTCCAATTGCTGCAAAAAAAATTAACACACAGGAATACATATGACACAAAACTCTGTGAGACTGAGGGCTTAAAAAAACTTACATCATCTTCAAGCCATACGTTGGCCTTTAATATAATCTCCCAAAACTTTGGCCCCCGGGGAATATCTAGCTCAGATTTCCACCACCGCTCATGTCGAGGTGCCTTCAGGAACCAATATAGATTAGTTAACTTGTCACCGCTAGCGTCAATGAAGGAAGGAAATCGGTTTATCAAGCCCTTTACTAATCCCTAAGGATTCCACACAAACTCCTCTTCCCCTTCAGGTTCTTGAACCACTATTCTTGCTCTTTTCGTCGGCGAAGGTTCAACATATGGCGCAGACTCCTTCGATAAAGGTCCAACACCTGCATAAAATTTACCTCGTTAAACATATGGCGACCTATGCGACCCATGCTCCCCATGCGACCAATGCGACCCATGCGATCAATGCGACCCATGCGACCTATGTGACCCATGCGACCTATGCGATCTCAAATAATCGTACTTACTTGGTTCGTTAAATTGATTATGTAACACATGCGACCCATGCAACCCATTCGACTGTCAGAGGGACCCAATGACACATCCGACTTATGAAACCCATGCGACCCATGCGACTCTAACGACCTTGCGGCTTATGCGACCCTACGACTCTAACGACCCTACGACTTATGTGACCCTACGACTTATATGTCTCGATGGAAATTGACACTCAAATGACCTTTTCACTAAATATTACTTCCTTGGTGCAACTTTCTCGGCAGCGTTTGATTTTGGATTAGGCATATGAATCCCGGCATCCCTTAGAGGGTCTCTTACGGCGTTGATTATTCTCCTCTCCGACTTTCTTATTTCCCCTATTAATTTATGCGCCAATGTCAGAGGGACTGCAGCATCAGCATCAACATCAGCATCACTCATGCTGCTGCTGCTGATTCTAGCTATTTTCCTTCTCGCCAACTTCAAATTGATCCCTCTCAAGTTCGACATCGCTTATTTCTTTCTTGCTATAAACTTTTAAACAGGTTTCACGTCGAAAAACTCTTATTTCTTTCTTGCTATAAACTTTTAAACAAGTTTCACGTCGAAAAACTGTTCGGCTTTCTCGTTTTTGACAGTTTTTCACGTCGGAAATCTGCCGAATGTGGGTTTTTCCACGTTCGAACATTAAGGGCAAGTTTGTCTTTTCTTCACTTTTTTTCGGATTTAATAATTATTCTAGAAAATGGTATTTTTGAAGTGGTTTAGACCTATAAGGGTATTTCTGATATTCCGCCTATTGAATGGAAGTTCTCTATTTATAAATAAAATGATAATCTTTATTCAATGGTAAGAAAGTTTGGGAGGTTCTAAAATTCAAAAATATTTATATATTATAATGTATCATTAAATACTATTTACTATTTTTGAATATATTTTTTGAACGTTGAAATAGAAAAAACATTTGTTAATAGTTCAACCATATTTTTCTTTGATCGAATGTAATAAATACTGTTAAAAATTAATTATTAATTTTACATATATCTAAATATATTAAAATATAAAACATATATATTAGTATACTATTAATAAAACGTATATATAATAATATATATGTATATATTATGTATTATGTATATATTGATATAGTAATATATATATATACTCTAAAAGGTTAACTAAAATAAATATGTATGTATATTATAATATATAAATAATAAAGTACTCTATATATATATACCTTACCGTGTAAGGTAATAGGGAGGAAAGAGAGGATTGAAGAGAGAGTGAGTGGAGAGAGAGAGGATGAGAGAGAACGATAAGAGCAAGAGAGAAAGAGTAACAAAGGGTGTTTTTGCTTTTTGTATTATGTCTTGTTGTGTATCTCTTTTTATATATGAGGGTGCTTATTTATAGGCAAACCTCTCTTAGTTATTAATATTAACTAAAGTATATGGCTATGGCCCATAAGACATTTATAGTTTTAACACTCCTCCTTAAATGTCTATTGACTGCCTCGTTAAAAATTTTATCATGGAAAAATCCTTTGGGATAAAAAGCATGATGAGGGAAAAAAAGTACAGCCATAAAAAACTCCTCCTCGATTTTTCAATCCTTTGTTTAATCATAAACTTAGGAGGTGACGCATCCCGATATTTCGAATGTGTTTTCTCAATATTGAAGTAGGGAGCGCTTTTTTGAATAAATCGGCTACATTTTCGCATGATCGGATGTATTGAACATCAACTTCTTTCTTCTTTTCAAGCTCTTGTGTATACGTGAAAAACTTTGGAGGTATATGCTTTGTTCTGTCACTTTTGATATATCCTTCCTTTGTTTGAGCAACGCAAGCGACATTATATTCGTATAGTATTGTTGGGTTGATATAGTTGATAATCTGCATGTCTCTTGTATGTGTCGAGTTAAAGCTCTGAGCCACACACATTCTCTTCTCGCTTCATGAAGTGCTATGACTTCAGCATGATTTGAAGATGTTGCAACTAGTGTTTGTTTCTGTGAACACCATGATATTGTTGTCCCTCCAATTGTGAAAACATATCTTGTTTGTGATCTAGCTTTATGAGAATCTGATAAGTAACCTGCATCTGCAAAACCGATTAACTCACGTTTGGAATCTCTAGAATAAAATAATCCTAAATCAATTGTTCCTTGTAAATATCGAAAGATATGTTTAATCCATGTCCAATGACGACGTGTAGGGGATGAGCTATATCGTGACAAGAGATTAGTAGCAAATGCTATATCAGGACGAGTGCAATTTGCTAGATACAAGAGAGCCCCTATTGCACTCATATATGGTACTTCTGGTCCAAGTATATCTTCATTTTCTTCACAAGGACGAAATGGATCTTTTTCAACATTTAAAGATCTACATACCATTGGAGTGCTTAATGAATTTGCGTTATCCATGTTAAAGCGTTTTAATACTCTCTTTGTATAATTCGATTGATGTACAAATATACCAGTCTTTATATGCTCTATCTGTAAACCAAGACAAAACTTTGTTTGTCCAAGGTCTTTCATTTCAAATTCCTTTTTCAGATAATTACGAGCATTTTCAATCTCTTTTGAGGTCCCAATTATATTCAGATCATCAACGTAAACAGCTATAATCACAAATCCACTTGTTGTTTTCTGAATAAAAACACAAGGACAAATAGGGTTATTCACAAATCCCCTTTTTAATAGATATTCACTTAGACGATTATACCACATACGTCCAGATTGTTTCAATCCATATAAAGATCGTTGCAATTTGATTGCACACATTTCTTTAGGTTTTGAGTTTGACGTTTTCGACATTCTTAATCGTTCAGGGATTTTCATGTATATATCATTATCCAAAGATCCATATAGATATGCCGCAACCACATCCATAAGGTACATATCTAAGTTGTTGGATGTTGTTAAACTCATCAAATATCTAAATGTGAATGCATCCATAACAGGGGAATATGTTTCCTCATAATCAATTCCAGGTCTCTGGGAAAACCCTTGTGCGGCAAGGCGTGCCTTATGTCTCGTGACCTCATTATTTTCATTTCTTTTTCGTACAAAAACTGATTTGCATCCAACCGGTTTTTCGTACAAAGTCCACACTTTAAGCGTGTTGTAGATTCATTTGAAATTCTTTCACCCATATGCCCTTTTGGTATTTCTATACGAGCAGGTGCATTTGCAGCCGGTATCTATGATTTTGTAACCCGATCTGTATCATTGAACCCATCTGGAAGTCTATTTGCAATATTTTGCAAATGTATTATCTTTTGTACTTCCATGTTACATTGTTTTGTAGGAGGATCAAGATATAACAATGATTGTGTTTTCCATGTTAACTCTCGTGAGGCTTGTTTTATTCCTCCTCCTAACGCTGGGAATTCATTCTCATTAAAATGACAATTAGCAAAATGAGCTGTGAATACATCACCCGTTTCTGGTTTAAGATATCTAATGATAGATGGTGAATTATATCCAACATAAATTCCCAATCTGCGTTGTGGGCCCATTTTTGTTTGTTGCGGTGGAGCAATTGGAACATATACAGCACAACCAAATACTCGAAGATGAGATATATTTGGTTCTTGGCCATTTGATAATTGCCTTATTTGAATTAGTGTAGCAGCATGTAAAATGGCATGCCCCCAAGCAGAAACTGGAAGTTTTATTTTCATTACCAATGGTCGAGCAATAAGTTGGAGACGTTTAATCAATGACTCTGCCATACCATTTTGTGCATGAACATGTGATAAGGGATGTTCAATCTCAATACCAATCGATGCACAATAGTCATTGAAAGCATGAGAAGTGAATTCACAAGCGTTATCAAGCCTCACCTTCTTAATAGGGTGATCGGGGACTTGAAAATGCACCTCACCCCTTCGACGCTGACCAAGAACCAAGACAAATCTAGTTCGAGTGACTCACTTTAGCGACGCAAGCTGTCGCCGACGTGAGTCACTCTAAGATTCGGCTCTTGGTCAGCGTCGAAGGGGTGAGGTGCATTTTTTCCAGCATGCGGAACACGACGATCATTAGAAATTCACGTCGAAGGGGTGAGGTGCATTTGTCCAAATTTGTTTCACTATTTTCTTTCTTTAAGGAAATCATCGAGATCCTCAAAAACAAATTCATCGAATGTCTTTTACTTTATTCATTCGTGATTTCTGGTATAAATCAATAAAGTGTCTTGGTGTAAAACATATTTGAGACCGATGTCTATTCTTTTGATATTTATTAATTACAATAAAACCTGAATTTGTAATTAATCACAAACCATCATTAGTTTTTTATAATTACGGATTGACACAAAGAGATTTTTACCCGATAATTATCTCCTCAATACAACACTAATCATCATCATATGTACCTCAATAACAATTATCAAACACTTATATTTATATGAATCAACGTTAGAATGAAATTTCTAACATTCTCTCACTTGATTCATATATGACAAGTATATAAAATCGTTATATACGAGTCACAACTTTATAAGAATTAAACCGACCGAATCATGGTGATCACAGACCTGACAAACGTCCTGATTCCTTCCATGTATCACAAGTCAATATAATTCAAACAACTGTAATTTGATAAAATAGACATCCAAAATTATCTTATCCCACAATGTCTTTAAACAAAGACTAAATATCTATAATCATAACAAATATGCATAACTGAAATATGATTCATAGATAAGCAAAATCAAAACTTACATTGATATCTAGAGTTCAAATAAACACCAATGTGCAAGACTTATATTCATACATGTATAACTAATCAGAAATACAAGGACTTCACGACTACTCCCATTTCACTAACATGGCCAAAAAATGTCTTTGGAGCTAGTCCTTTAGTCAACGGATCCGCGATCATATCATTGGTGCCGATATGCACAATTTGAACTCTTTCATTTTGCACTTCTTCTTTAACCGATAGATATTTTAAATCCATATGTTTGGCACCCTTGGAGTATCTATCGTTTTTCGAGAAGAATACGACTACCACATTATTATAATATATAATCATCAGTTTAGCAATGGTACCAACGATGCCTAAACCATGAAAAAAATTACACAACCACAACGATTCGGCCTCCATAGTGGAAGTAGCAATGAATGACTGCTTACCAGTCTTCCATGAAATAGCTCCACCATCTAGAAGGAACAAATAACCAAATATCGATTTTCGAGTTTTCGAACATCCGACATAGTCTAAGTCTGAGTAACCAACAATCACAATATTGTTAGTTCTTCTATATAAGAGGATGTGATCCTTGGTGCCATGTAGATATCTTAAAACTTTCTTTGCAGCTCTCCAATGAAATGGTCCGGGATTTGATTGGTAACAACCCAACATACCAACCACAAAACAAATATCCGATCTATTACAAGTCTGAGTATACATCAAACTTTCGACTAAAGAGGCGTAAGAAATATCATCCATTTCCTTACGCTCTAAGTCATTCTTAGGATCTTGGGATAGACTGAAACGATCCCCTTTCTGTATGGGAACCGGATTAGGTGAACATGATTCCATTTTAAATCTTTCTAAAACTTTGTTGATATAAACCTTTTGAGATAATCCTAAAATTCCTCGTGATTTATCTCCAAATATTTCTATTCCGATCACATAGGAAGCCTCACCCATATCTTTCATCTCAAAGTTACTAGAAAGATAATCCTTAACATCATGTAATAACCCATGATCATTGGCAACAAGAAGAATATCATCTACATACAATACAAGGATTATAAACTTGCTTCCTACAATCTTTATGTAGATACACCGATCAACGCTCATTTATACAAACCCATATGACAATACAATATCATTGAACTTCAAGTACCATTGCTGAGAAGCTTGTTTTAATCCGTAGATTGATTTCTTCAACTTACACACCAAATTGCTTCTACTTGTGGTCTCAAACCTTGAGGTTGATCCATATATAGCTCTTCTTCTAAATCTCCATTGAGAAAGACTATTTTCATCCATTTGGCGAAGCTCAAGGTCAAAGTGAGCACCAAATCCATGAAAATCCTTAAAGAGTCCTTTTTAGAAACCGGAGAGAAAGTCTCTTTGTAGTCAATACCATTCTTTTGGGTGTAACCTTTGGTGACAACTCGACATTACCCTTATAGTCTCGCTTAGTCTTAAAGATCCATTAACAACCAAATCTTTTAGAATCCTTCAATAATTCCGTCATTTCTCAAACGTTGTTGTCATCCATAGATTTCAACTCTTCTTTCATGACCATCAACCATTTTTCAGAATTTCAACGCTCATGGCTTGTTCAAAAGAGATTGGGTCATTATTCATGCTCAAGTCATTTTCATGTTCAAGTGAATAACACATATAATCATTTCAAATAGCTGGTCTTCTATCTCTAGTAGACCTCTTCAAAGCTATTCCTTCTTGATGTTGTACTTGTTCATTTACTTGAACATTTTCCCCATCTTCTTGAATAATGCACTACAAGAAATACACAGATTAGGGACTGAAGAATCAGTCCCTAATTCGTCCGGAAAGGCATTTAGGGACTGATTCGGGACTGGCACGCGCCGTCCGCAAACGAGCGTCGGCAATCAGTTCCAGTCCGCAAACCGTCCGCAATTTCGGACTGAAAGGGTAGTTCGAAAACCGTGGGGAAATTCCGGACGGATATCGCCGTCGGGAAATTTCCCGACTGAACACCGCCGTCGGAAAACTAATTTTTTTTTCCGGAATATTTGCGGACGGCGGAGCTCCGTCGGGAAATTTCCGGACGGCAGCTTGCCGTCCGGAAATTTTTTTTAAAAAAAAATTAAAACGTAAAATTTTTTAAAAAAAATTGAAATTAAAAAAACATTTATACAATAAAATTTAAATTATCCGTTTACAAAACATTTACAAATTAGTAGGTACATTTACAAATTAGTAGGTGGTAATTGGGAATCATCATCGTCGTTAGCATCGTTGTCTCCGGCCGTATCCCAATTGATAGAAGGCATGTGTGCCTTCATCATCCTCAGCCACTGCTCACGTTCTCTTCTATTTTGCTCTACTTCTCTTTGCAGAGCGCTGAACTGTGAGTTTTGTTGTTCTAGTTGGGCGTTTTGTTGTTCTAGTTGGGCTTTCATCTCCGAGATTGTATTTTGTAATTCCTTTTAATTTGGTCGTTCTAGATCTTAGGAAAGTTTGTTGAGAATCAAGGACCCGAGCGGGCATGTCCCTTACCCGCTCGTGCAAGACCTTTACCGGACCGTGCACACACAATTGAGCCCGAGCGGGCACCCATACCCGATCGTGTGCTTCATCAGCCCGAGTCGGGTAAACCTTCGGGGTTTTAATGACATGAATGAGCCCGTGCGGGCACTCCAAATGGACCCGAGCGGGCACACCTCCCAGGTCGTGTCCCTTGAGTGCCCGAGTCGTGTAAAGCTACGGGGATATTTGGTAGCAATCAACCCGACCGGGCACTCCCAATCCACCCGAGCGGGCATGACTTGAGGTGTTATTTCCGCTCCTTTCGCTCGGTGTTTGAGTGCTCACTTCCATCCGTCGCCTCGCACAAGTTGAACCTACGTTTCCGGGGTTAGATTGCCAAAAGCACTCGTGTTTCTTCTCGTGTCTTCATTTCCTACGCAAAACACGAAATGTGGATAAAGTCTCCGAATATACTCAATAAATGAATGAAATATGAATAATCTACTCTAAACGAGACCTAAGAATGATATAAAAACTATAACGGATTGCGTGTCATCACCTTTCCTCTAATCTTTCCTCTTTGGCCGTCCTCTTTTCTTCCTCTCTAGTGGCTGGAATTTCCTTTTTCTTACAGCACTGCAGATTTCCTTTTCCGAGTTTTTCCATCTCTAGTTTTTCAATTCTTGTGTAATTGTCAATGTATCCTCTTTATTTTCTAGCCATGTAGCTCCTCTTCCTCTTCTCTAACCATATTTCCATTTGGTTTAAGTAGCCAGCATGTTCCTTTTCTTGTTTTGCTAAATTTCCTTTTTCGCTAGTTTCCATTTTCTCGGTTTCTCTTTTCTTCAGTAGCTTGTATTTCCTTTTCCTCATATGCAGCAACGATTTCCTTTTCCTTTATACTCCTTTTCCTCTTTGTTTTTCTGTCTTCTTTCTTGTTCTCGCATTTCCATTAATTGTTCCATCAGCCATTTGCATTTTCTATCTTTGACGGTTGCAGTTTCGAATTCTCGTGTAGGCGGCAATCTTTCCATTTTTGTGTAGGCAGTTGGAAGTTTACATTTTGTTTCAGAAACTTGTTTCTATTTTATGTAAACCATGTTTCCTTTTAATGTGCCAACCGTGCTCTTCTTGCTTTTGTTATAGCAGCCAAAAAGTTTCCATTTAGGCTCCAACCACCGAAAGTTTCCATTTTTGTAAGTGGCCATTGTTTCGATTTTTTGGTAAACGGCCATTGCTTCCATTTCTCTTCCGGTTTATGATAGGAGAGTTGTTTTGCTTAGTTTTGCTTCACTTACTCATGTTTGTATTATGATATTTCATTTCCTGCAATAACACGAGAAAACGCTAAAAGAGGACTAAGTTATGCTTTAATACTTGGTAAAGTTCAAATGAATAATGAAACTAACTATAAAAAGAGACTAAAATACTATAACAAAATAGACGTTATCAGCTTCCTGGAATCTGTGAGAATCGGGAGATGCTTTGTGCATGTTTACAAATTTGCATTTTCAACTTGGCAAGCTCAGCACGCTATGCAAGTACCCTGCTGTTTGTTCCCTTGGCTGGCGTCCCACGATTATATTCTCCCAACATGGTGTTTCTTCCTTCAGCCATCTTCTAGATCTTGGCCTTCATAGAAGTGAATGGGAGGTCATGAAGTGAACCTCCACAAGCGGCATTTAACAAATCTCGTACTTCATCTCGAAGACCATCAATGAATGTAGCAATGAGGTATCTTTTATCCATCCCGTGGTGTAGGCATTCACGTTGATATCCTTTAAATAGCAGCCACGCTTTCGAAAGACTCTCATTATCCTCTTGTGTAAACGAAATAATCTTGTTCTTCCATAGCTGCGTCTTGTGAGATGAGGAGAACCGCATCATGAAGTGTTCCTCGAATTGGGTCCACGTGTGAATAGAATCCAGCGGTAGCGTGTAGAGCCATTCGAGTGCATGCTCGCTGATTAAGAACTAGAAGGTAAGCAACATAATCGCTTCATCATCTATTCTGGGGTATGCTTTCATGTTCGAACACATCATCTTTAACTGAGTGAGATGCTAGTTCGGATCCTACGTAGCTCGTCCACTGTATAGCGATTGACTCAACATCTGAATGAAGGGCGGTTGCAACTCAAATCTTTTCCGGTCTATCTCAAGCTTTTCTATTCTGGTTCATGGTTTCTCTCTTTCGGATCCCGGAAACAGCTCTCAGAGATCTTTTTTCCTTTTGGAAGATAGAGGAGCGAAACAACTAAATTTTTTAGAAAACCCCAATGATAATAAATGCTTATCTATTAAGCGTGACGGAGGGATCCTACCGTTCGAGCTTTTTTTCATGCTTTTCCGGTGGTTTTAAAAAACCTCGCGAATTAACTTGGGTTACTGGTGTAGTTCTGGGCTTCTGGTCAGAAACGAAATGTTCCAAATGCTCCTGGAAATTCTTGCTCCCAACAAAAATCTTGGATTCAAAATGGATTCTTTTTAATATACCTAAACCAGAAGATGCTCCAGAATCTTTTCGATTACTTGTTCCACTAATTTTTAATTGTAATCCCTTTCATTTCTGAAATCATTGATAAGAACTAAAAAAGAAGTCAAGTCTAATTCTAATTTAAATGACGTGTTTTGACGCTTTGTGCACCCCATTAAATTCTGGTGCTTCCTCCTGTGCCATATCTTCTTAACTAGATGTATCTGTTTCTCACTGAATTTTTGTTTCCTTGAGACTCTTGGAACCACTACGTCTCACTTTTCACTAACTTATGAATGCTCGGGTAGTCGTGTCAATTTCGGGATTGAAGAGGAGTTCTTTGCTTCTCGAACTCCTAGACTTACACTGAATGATTTGCACTTGGGAAAACAACAAGCAATGGCTTAGCTCGGAAGAGATGTAATCGACTCAAAATAGAAGAAAAAATTAAAAAAACAGAAACCAACAAAATACTTGGAAAGGACTGGATCTCCACTCAATAAAATCCTAATTCTAATGCAATAACTAGTCCCTGGCAACGGCGCCAAAAACTTGATGGTAGGAAATCAGAGGTTTTAATTTCCAAGACCACTCTATCGCAAGTGTACGGTACGTGTAGTACAAGGGTCAAACTCTGGGGACTGAGTGCAGCGTTAGAACTTAGAATTCACGAGAAGAAGATCGATCAATAGATGGTTATCGAACTGGAAAATAAAGGATTTAATGAATGACAAGACTAGACTCAGTAAGATAGAGTACCATGGGTTTCGGGAATGTCGGGACACGCAATTGATGTTTATATGGAACATAAAATCGGGTTATATCAATCGATGAGGAACTAAAATCTAAATCCTCTATGTGATGTAAAGACAATAAAGAAAAACGAGGCTAGACTCAGCAAGATAGAGGGACACACCCACTTACCGTTTTCTCTATAAACTTGTTGATTTGTCGCCACCGTCATAAACTGTGTAAGGCCTTCTAGAAACTCCTTCGATACACTTTGAGTTTCCGGATCAATTCTTCTATACATCCACTGTCTCGAAACGAAAATATTCGATCTCGACGACGATGCCATTACAATTAGAAACGATAACAAGATATAAAGAGAAATATATGAGATTTGTGTGTGAGAAACGGGTAGAAGAGAAGGGATTAAATAGAAAATTTTAAGACCGATTCGGGACGAATTGCGGACTGGAATGAATATTTCCCGGCGAACCGTCCCTAAGTCGTCTGTAATTAGGGACAGAATTGGGACTAATATATTTTCAGTAGGGAAATTGCGGACTGCTGACTGTGCAGTCCGCAAATTTGCGGACGGCTGACTCAGCAGTCCGCAATTTCCCTACTGAAATGATTTCGGTCCCTATTCCGTCCCGAATTCCGGACGACTTAGGGACTGACCGACAGTCCCCAAATTTAGGGACGAATTTGGGACTGTTTTCTTAATCCGTCTTTAGTCCCTAATCCGTCCCTAAATTTAGGGACGGATACTTCAGTCCGCAAATGCAGTCCCGAAATCCGAGTTTTCTTGTAGTGATGGTATCCACAATTGGTTCATGAGCATCTATTTGTTGTTGTTCCATATTCATACCTTATGGTCATGCTTAAATAATAGGAACATCAACTTGAGATGGGTCACTTTATGCATTATTTAGTCCATCAATAACTCTTTTATCTTTACATTACGTGCTTCACATTCCCACAGATATTGCCATTTTCAATGAAGCGAGCATTTTTAGACTCTACGATTCTCGTACTATGGTTAGGATAATAAAATCTATACCGTTTTGACCTCTCTAGATATCCAATAAAAAAACTACTAATGGTTCTGGAATCCAATTTCTTTTCATGTGGATTATATATCTTCACTTCGGCTTGACAACCCTAAATATAAAGATGTCTTAAACTAGGCTTCCTAGATGTCCACAGTTCATAAGGTGTCTTAAGAACTGCTTTACTAGATACCCTTTTTAATATGTATACAACTGTTTTCAATGCGTACATCCACAATGAGACAGATACAAAACTATCGTTCATCATACTCCTTACCATTTCCATTAATGTAAGATTTCGCCTTTCTACTACACCATTATGATATGGAGATACGGGCATTGTATATTATGCGGAAATGCCTTTAGATTCAAGGAGTTTCTTAAATAGACCTTGAATTTTTTCAACTTCCAATGTTTTTCCATAATAATCACCACCTCTATCAGAATATATCACCTTAACCTTTCTATTTAACTACCTTTCAACCTCCAAAATGAATGTCTCAAGAACATCAACCGGTTGAGTTCTTTCATGCAGTAAATAAAGATAAGAATATCTAGAATAATCATCAATGAATGTGATGAAATACTTTTCATCGCCCCAAGATTAAATCGAGTAACCCCTTACTTCTTGTGGCAGCATGTTTTGATATATGTTTAGTTTGCTTGCCCTTAATGCAATCCACACAAGTATCATTCCAATCGGTAAAATCCAATTGAGACAAAAATTAGTTTTAATAAGTCTCAGAATCCTATCTTTGGATATATGACCGAGTCTTGTATGCCACAAGTCAGCAAACGACTCATCAAGTGCATTCCTTTTCACACCAACATAATGTTCAGCTAAAATATGAAACAGAGAATTAATAAATGTAGAACTTAGATTGAAACAATAAAGTATATGATAATAAACCAGTACCACATAGGTTTTTACCACGATACAATAAAAAACAACCATGTCCAATCTTAAATTCAAAACCTAATACATCCAACTTTGAAGGAAAAACAAGATTTCTAGAACAATCAGGAACATATAAATAGTTTTCTAGATCCAAGCAATAGCCCGTATCTAACACGATTCTATATGTCCCGAGACCTTCAACTCTCTTTCATCTTGTTTCTCATAAATAGAAAGCTTTCACTTTTCGGCATTCGTTGGAGATTTAGGTATCATGTATAACATTAGATACATGAGTGGTCACATCGGTATCAAGCCACCAAGTATTAGAAGGTACTTCAATCAAATTGGAATTGAAGCATACTGAAACAAAATGTGTACCTCGTTTTTCAAGTAAAGCCTTCAGTTTTAGACAATAAGTCTTTTTGTGCCCAGGTTTGTTACAAACGAAACATTTTAGAATCTTTCCGACATCTTCTTTCTTTATCGGATTGGTTGTTTACCTTTATTCTTTCATTTCTTACTTGGAGTTTTAACGCTACTTGAACCAACATTTGTATGACCACGATAAGCAAAATTGGCTTGAGGAAACTTGAAATTAAGGTATTTCTTTTGCCTTGCCTCCTGTTGCATGTGCATGACCTTGGTATCTGAAAGAGACCATTTTTCTTTGAGTTGGTTGTAAGTTCTCCAAAATTACTTGAAATCATCACCTTTTCACGATTTCAACATGAACTCAACTAACACACACTCACCAAGATCAATATCCAAATTTTTGATCCAGTTGTAGGTATTCACCATATGGGTGATATGGTCATCTAAAGACTGAGATATATTGTACTCTTTTGTTAATAAATCATTAATAAGAGCAGCAACAACAGACTTATCCATAATGTCTGTTATAGTACACTTTTAAATCTCAACAAAGAATTCCTTCACTTTCGGTCTTAGGATGGGAAGGCTCAACATTAGGCGATATGCTAAGCTTGAGAAAGCTCATCATAAGCTTATTCGACATGTCTTAATTCTGCCACAGTTTCTTGTCTATCTCAGAACATGTATCCGTCGGTTTAGTGGGCTCATCCATAATGAGAGGTGAATCGAGCCCAAAAGGCCAACATGATCCAGTTGTCATAATTATGCCCATTAAACTTGATACAATTAGCAGTCATACTTCCTCTGCAAATTAATCACATTTCACATTTTAATTGCTTTGAATTCAAAAAATGATTTCAAACTATATAACATATACTAAAATATTGTATTTAAATTTACCTTTGGGTTAAATCTAAACACAATCAACATGCATCAAGCAACTACATGTTAATAACTACAAATTTTTATCATTATTCTTAAATATCATTATGAAGTTAAACATTTATGTACATAATTTAAATCATTAATAAACACGAATGTGTCACTTTGGTGACTAACGCACTCACTAAATATTAATAAATTAAATTATATGATCTAAAAAAAGACATACCTAGAACTCAACTATTACAAGGATTTTGCATGTCTATATATTTAAGATAATTTCGTTAAACTAACGAAATCTAAACTTGGCTCAGTGGCGGTGCCTGCCCTTATTGTGCATCTATGTGGGTTTGTTTCTTTCCTTTACTTTATTTACATATATTTAATATTTATACTAAACATGATAACATATATTGAATTTGTGACGTAGCCTAATGGTGTATCATATTTATTCTAATGCCTTATAAGTGCGACAATTCGACTCCAACGAACGTCTTTTTTTTATTCTTTTTAACAGATACATAGAGTATTTTGTATCTCCCTCAACAACCAACCCAGAAAACTATAGTGTCAATGCACCGAATTTGATACGGAAACCATTAACATTCAAAGTAACAACTCGTCAATCGAACTATTATTTATCTGTCACGCACAAATCCGACCACCACAAGACTGTGATCGATGCCGAAATCATCACCACCTCCTTCGATTTGCTGAAATTCGGAGGAGCAACCCGTCGACAATACCATCTAGTCTATCAAACCATTATTTATCAGTCACGCACAAATCCGGTCACCACAAGATGATGACCGATGCCAAAACCATCGTTACCTCCTCCAAAATGCCAAAATTCGAAGGAGCAACCCGCCGATGATACCGCAACCTTTGTCACAGACGAGCGACGAAATGACACGACAAATCTATGTCAATATCATTCTCACGCCGTCGAGAAAGAACCGATACGTTCACTGAATATGAGACGAACAAGCACGTTCATCACTGTGGTCGGTGATTTGATAACAAATGGATGGTTACAAAGAATGGGCAAACCTTCCTCTAGTAACAACTGAACCAAAATTTTTAATTCAATTAAACTTAATATTTTTAATAAATTAAAATTTCATTAACCATATTTCATCCATTTTAAATTGATATCAAATTCAGTAAACATTTTTCATAAACCCTAAATAGATTATTTAATATTTTATTATTTGGCTCTAATACCAAATGAAAGTCATTTTTCTTCAGTTTTCTTCAATTTAGTATTCAACTAAATGCGGATCTCAATAATAGAATAATTAAATCAACCAAAAACATATACTTATTTAAAATTTTCATGCTTTAATTTTTGTCTTTCAATGCCAAATTCACCAATTTCTCCTTAAGTTTCTCTTTAATGAAATAAGAGAACTTTTTGTTTTGTTTTGTAAATATTGTTACCGTATGATATTTTAAAAGGTATTACGTATTTTGTAATAATGAAAAGACATGTCTTTTAATACATTCCCTTAAATTTTATTAGTTACAATACAACATCAATTTAATCACAAAATCATCATTATATTTTTATAATTGTGGATTGGCAATAAAAAGTTTTTCACCTGATAATTGTCTTCACAATACAACAATCATCATTTCGTGTACCGTAATAATAATTATCAAACATTTATATTATATAAATCAACGTTATAATAAAATTTTTAATATAGTCGAGTAAAATTGTGTGGGAAATTGTAATATTTTAATTATTCCACAAAATATAAGATACATGTTTTATCTAAATACTAATAAAAGGTAAAGTCCTGTGAATAGCGTAAAACGAAAAATGTTACATTATTATTGGTCAAAATAATTTTTTTTTTGTTTATGAGTCATTTTTAAGCCGTTAGATGTTAAATTTTTTTCCTTATGCTTTTAACTCATCATTACCATTGATTAGAAAAAAAGGATAGTACATATCTATATTCATCCATTCATTCTTCACCTAGGTCTGTTTTTACTTCGATTCAATTGTTTCTTTTACTGTTGCTTCCAGTAAATGTTGATTCTTTTCCTCCATCACTTTATTCACATTTTTTTGTAATCGACGGAAGGATAACAAGAGGGTTGATGGAGAGCCCCGACCGCGAGAGGGCCAACGAGAATGTCGGCGGAGAGCCCCGATCGCGAGAATGTCGGCGAAGAGGGCCAACGGTGGGAGGGCCGACGGATAGCCCCAACAGCGAAAATGTCGGCGGAGAGGGCCGAAAAATAGCCCCGACGGCGAGAGGGCCCATGAAGAGACCCGAAAACAAGAGGGCCGACGAGAACCGACGGAGAGCCCCGACGATGAGAGGATCGATGGAAAAGCCCGACAACGAGAACCCGACGATCGACAAGAAATTCAGGATGGGGATGGAATCTCAACCATATACAAGAAATGGTGAATCTGAATGGAAGCACAAAACTATGCGGCTGGAATGAAGGAAAAGAAGGAAAAAATGATTAAGTAGCCTAATGGCATTTTAGTAATTTTTATAAAAATAAGGATATTTTAGAAATTATAAATTTTATAATTTTTTAAAATTTTATATATATAGTTTTAGGTTTGTAATTTGATTTTTAGATTTTGCAAGATAGTTTTATAATTTAATAAGTTTTAGTATTCGGTAGGTTTTATATTTAATTTTTAAAATTATTTAATTATTTTTGTAATTTTAACATTAAAAATTTGATTTTTTTTTAAAATACAGCAAAATTGTTAAAAACCCAATTTTTTAGTAACAATTTTATAAAATAAATCTTAAAAATAAGTAATAGTTTTACAAAAAATTAAATTCTTCTAAATAATAAAAATTGTTAAAATTAAAATTAAATTGATAGAAATTTGTTTAAAAAATAATATAAATATATAATTAAATACATAATAAAATAACATGTGCGAAGCACAGGCACAATACTAGCGTATTATATTGTAATTGTTATCCACGAATATAGACACAAATAGGTGTTAGTTTGATGTGCTAAGAGGGAGAATATCATATATACCTTCGTAGGGCTAAAACGCTTCAAAAATACCCTTCCCTAAAATAATTATTTAATCGGGAAAAAAAACTGGAGAAAAGATAAATTTACCCTTAATTTTCGAACGTGAAAAAACCCATGTTCTGCAGTTTTTCGACGTGAAAAACTGTCAAATCGTGTCAAAAGCAAGAAAGAACAAGTGATTTCGAACTTGAGAGGGATAGATTCGAAGTTGGCAAGAAGGAAATGGCTAGAATCAGCAGCAGCAACAGCAGTGAAGAAGAGAGCATGACTTCAATGGCGTCAATAAGTGTAAGTAGATCGATTTCTAGGGTTTTGGAGGCTGTCGACTCACAAAATGGTTTATTGATTTGAAATGGGTGTGAGTGTCAATGAGTCTGTTGAGTCTTAGTGAGTCGATTGAGTCGCAACGGTTGTCTCAGTGAAGCGGTTTGGATCGCAATGGTCGATTGAGCGTCGATTTCTAGTGTTTTCCAGGCTGTCGAGTCCTAAAATGGTTTATTGATTTGAAATGGGTGCGAGTGTCAGTGAGTCTGTTGAGTCTCAGTGAGTCGATTTGGGTCGCAATGGTCGGTTGAGTCGCATGAGTCGCTTGAGTCGGTAGAAGTATAATGTATTTTTAATTAATTGGTCATTTTGCAGGTGGCGCCAAAGTCGAAGTTTGTGTATGAATTCAAGCACATGGACAGAATGTCAAAGATCACCACCAAGTGTTATCCTCACGAGACAATAACGAAACTGAGAGGAATCTTAGATGAATACGAGTTGCATTACTTCGAGAAGGAATCGCAATTTAAGCATTTATTCTATTTCCAATATGACTCCACATTGACTAAGGTTCAAATGTCTATCCTCCTAAATCACTTCGTGATTGTACAGGACAAGAAGGAGTTGTGGTTCATCTTAAATGGTGTTCCCATCCGGTACTCTATAATGGAGCATGCACTAATTTCCGGATTAAACTGCGGACCATATCCCAAAGCATGGGAGTCCAAAAGGGGTGACACATTCAGGCGGAAGAATTTCGACCGTGCAAAGGTGACCCCCGCACAAATCATTTGAAAACTTGTGAACAAGTCAGTGAAAAGCTTGTGAAGGCGAAGAATTCCGACGACCGGAAGAGGTTCGCAACTTTGATGTTGTTGGCGCAAGTTATGGCTCACAAGCCTTCATCAGACAACTCTATCAGCCATGATCTCATTGACATGGTTGATGACTTGGAATTTTGTGAACAATTTCCATGGAGGCGTTACACATTCGAGAAGATTGTGGATACTTGTCGCAAGCACGTTAGCGGGGAATCACCGAAACCAAAATGGTATTGTAGCGGTTTCATGATCCCACTAATGGTAAGTTGTATATATTATTCGAATAACTTGAAAATTTTCGTACTTTTTGCATTCTTATCATTTTGTTTTAATGTTACAGTTACTTCCTTTTGAAACCATCCTTAGTTTAGGCGGAAAGGGATGGTATGTTTATGTTATGGATGTGGATTCATCATGCCCAAGAATGTGCAAGAAGATGGTTAATTCCAGTATTAACCTGAAGTATGTAGACGTCATAAGGCTGATCGTAGATTCTAAGGTAATAATTACACAACGGTCACAAGGAAAACAAGGGTCACAGAGGGTAATAATGGTTATTTTTTGTTTTTCAGGATATTCGAAGTATTCTTCGTGCTGAACACGAAGAGGTTGGTTTAGTTTTTGATCTGGACGACTATGAAGGATGCCACGATCCCGATGTTCAGATATGGATGGAACATATTCGTAAAAATCCGAAGGGTATTTGTTGGGAGGACATCCGTGAGCAAGAACTACTAACGTGAAAAGCAGTTCTTGGTGATCAAAAGAAGGGGAAATGGAAGGGGAAAGGGAAGAGGACTAAGAGGAAAAAGAGCGTGGGTGAAAAAATGATAGAGATTGAAGATGATGAAGCTGATGCTGAAGGTGATGAAGAAAGAGATGGTGATGCTGAAGCTGAAAGAGAAGGTGAGGATGAAGATGAAGCTGAAGGAAAAGAAGTTGTAATCCATCTGACACTGGAGCAAAAATTAGTGAAGGAAATAAAGAAGTTGGAGAAAAGAATCATCAACGCTGTCAGAGATCTTCTAAGGATGTCGGGTTTCATTTGCCTAATACAAAAGCAGAGGCGGCAAATACAAAAGGTGCTAAAAAGGAAAAATCAAAATTTGCCGAGATAGATGCGAGCACCGGAAACCAATCTTCCGGCAGTGTTAGAGATGATGAATTCCTTCAACGTTCATATCCAATGCCAAACGAAGAGCCGGTTGAGTTAGAGTCTGAAAATGACTCTAGAGATGGCTCAGAAGAGGATTTGGCAAATATTTCAAGATTAATTTAAGATATCGCATCTGCCGCCACCATTCCTCTAACTGAATACATTTCCAGAGAGGTTACTGCAGTCGTTGCTCCTGATGAAGTTCCACCAAGTAAGTAATAAATAGTGAAAAAGTTCATTTGAGTCAATTTCCATCGAGAGTCGGCATGGATCGCAAGGGTCACAAAAGACGCATAAGTCACACGGTCGTATAAGTAGAAGGGTTGCATCTAATGAATGAAGTAATTTTATGCAGATGCTCCAGTGGTTATTGTTGATGAAGTCGCTGACGAGGAAACTACAGTCGGTCCAGTCGAAGAGGGCGTCCTTAAGGAGGTTCCTTCCGAGGAAACTACAGTCGGTCTAGTCGAAGACGGCGCCCCTAAGGAGGTTCATTCCGAGGAAACTACATTCGGTCCAGTCCAAGGGGGCACCCCTAAGGAGGTTCCTTCCGAGGAAACTACAGTCGGTCCAGTCGAAGAGGGCGCCCCTAAGGAGGTTCCTTCCGAGGAAACTACAGTCGGTCCATTCGAAGAGGGCGCCCCTAAGGAGGTTCCTTCCGAGGAACCTACAGTCGGTCCTGTCGAAGAGGCCCCCCTAAGGAGGTTCCTTCCGAGGAACCTACAGTCGGTCCTATCGAAGAGGCCCCCCTAAGGAGGTTCCTTCCGAGGAACCTACAGTCGGTCCTGTCGAAGAGGCCCCCTCTAAGGATAAGGAGGTTCCTTCCGAGGATACTACAGTGGATCCTCTCGAAGAGATCCCATCTAAGGATAAGGAGGTTCCACCAAGTAAGTACGGTCTTTTGAGTCACAAAGGTCGCATTGGTCGTATGGGTCGAATGGGTCACAAAAGGTTGAATGGGTCATATGGGTCGAATGGGTCACAAAAGGTCGAATGGATCGTATGGGTCGAATGGGTCACAAAAGGTCAAATGGGTCGTATGGATCTGCATAGGTCGCATGGGTCGCATTGGTTGCCATATGTTTAATGAAGTAAATTTTATGAACGTGCTGGACCTTTAGCGAAGGATTCTGAGCCATATGTTGAACCACCGCCGGTACGTAAACAAGTTTTAATACCACGGAAGGCATATGTTGAATCTCCGCTGGCGAAAAGAGCAAGAACAGTGCAAGGGAGAGGGCTAGGGAAATAGGTTGATGGAGTCCAAGAACCAGAAAAGAAGGTTGTTCAAGAATCCGAAAAAAAGGTGGTTCAAGAACCCGATAAAAAGGTGGATGAAGAACCTTCGTTCTGGTGGATGCCCAAGGGATTAGAAAAGGGCTCGATAACCCGAGAACCTTATGTTCCTGATGAAACCTGGACATGAGAGTTGGTGGAAATCTGATCTAGATACTCCCCGGGGGTCAGAGTTTTAGAAGATTATATTAACGCCCAACGTATGACTTGAAGATTATGTAAGTTATTTTAAACCCGAAGTCACAGAGTTCATTTTGTGTCATATGTATTCATATGTGTTAATTTCTTTTTATTTTTTTGCAGCAATTGGAGGAGGCGTTGTTGATGCAGTATTGTCGCATGGAGACATTCCCTGCGATATTTAAGAAACTTTACGTTTGTCCTATGTTTTTCATGGAGATCCTCAAGCATTGGTCGTACGGAAATATGGACACTTTGCCGAAAATTCTTAGTGATTGTTTGAATGGCAAATATCCATTCAGAAGTACGGAACCAATGAGTGCTTTCGAAGGCTTTGTCGCGGTTCTAAACATTCCATCGCGCGAGAGTATATATATAGGATGTCATTGGGTAGCCATCAAAGCAGATTTCAAAACCCGATGCATCACGGTATACGACTGCTAGACGAGGCTTATGGAATCGCATATCGATCCGGTGAGTGAGAATCTAAGAAAAGCTATCCCCAAGATGTTCATTCTCGGAGGGTTTCATTCTTTGGCTTATGGACAAGGTAAATGGAAATATGAGTATTATGAAGGTGTATAGAACGAAAGCGGGAATAACTGTGGTGTTTACTCCTATAAATACTTAGAAACCTCGGTAATGAAAGTACATAATGATTTGCACTGCATTTGCGACGAAAATATTATTTCCATGCGTGAGAAGATTGCGACAGATGTATTTAGTAATGGAAAATGTATCCCTCCATCCTGATATTAACTTGATATTTGGTATATTGTTATTTTTAAAATATTTGGTACATTGTTATTTTTAAATATTTGGTACACTAGATATTACCCGTGCATATAGCACGGATTTTAAAATTATTAAAATTGAAATTAATAAATAGTTTAAAATAATATAATGTGTAACGAGATTTTAAAATTATTAATAAATAGTTTAAATATAAATAATATCTATAATTTATAAGTATTATGAAAGATATATAGTTGTAGTGGTTAATTATGTTGTTTATAGGAATTATATATTAACATTAAATATATTTAACGTTAGATGAAAAAAATGAATATATTCAAAATTAGATGGAAATGAAGATTAAAAAGTATTTAGTTGAAGTAATTTAAATAATTTTTAATAATTTTTGAAGTTATACTTATTTGTTTTCATAACAATTTTTATGAAAATATATTGTTTTAATAAATTTATATTTGAGAAATTTAATGAATAAAAATATTAAATTGTTTATTGGATATATTATTATATTTTTTTTTATAAAATTAAAATTAAAATAATATTTCACTTATTTATATAGATAATATATTCACTAATAATCTAATAAAAAATAAATAAAAATAAAAATATTGAAGAAACATATATAAAACAAACTATAATGAAAAATAACAAACAATTATTTGTTAATAATAATTGTAATAATAATAACCACCAAATAATAAAATTTATGAACTATAAAAGTTTTCATAGTATATACATGAAATTTTCTATATTCAAAAAATTTTCTTAATAAAAAAATTTTGAATGTTTTCATATTATCCGTTGTCAGAATTTTGACTTCAGATTCACTTTTGACTCTTGATAAAACAATGTACAATTGACTATTGATCTAATAACTTATATAAATCAAGGTTAAAAATCAGATTAAAATTGAAAATATTGCAACATTCTCCTTCTTTAATTAGATACTTGAATTTTGGAACATCGTAAGCTTTTACATATAATTGAATTTTATTATCATGAAAAAATATTAGTATAATTAAGGAAAAAACTTTGTATACAATTTTTATACCTTTTCATCCATAATTCAAAAATAAAAAATAATTAGTTAAAAATATTAAAAAAACAAATAAATATTTATTAAGGGTAAAACGGATGAATCACAGATCTTATGGGTTTAGTTCAATGTGTCAGCCACGAAAGTATTTTGTAGAAGTTAAACTAATTAATAATTAATTATATATTTATTATTATAGTGTAAAAAATTAAAAATCTAATTTAATTTAAAAAATCATTTGAAATAAATTTAAATGATTTTATTTTAAACAGATTTTTATTAAAAAAATTTAAATTAATTTTTGCATTCAAAATATATAATATAAATATAAAAAAATTATTTATATTTTGTTTGAAATACATTAAATAAATAAAAACTAATATTAAATGGTTGATCTAATGACTTATATAAACAAAGATTAAGAACCAAATTAAAATTGAAGATACTACAACATTCTCTTTCATCATTTAGATGTTATTTAGTTTAAATAATCTTTTGAAATAAGTTTAACTGATTTTATTTTTAAACAGATTTTTATTAAAAAAATTGAATGAAGTTTTGCATTAAAAAATAATATAAATATTAAAATTTATTTATATTTTGTTTTGAAACACATTCAATAATTATTTATTTAATATTTTCATTTGAAAATTTTTTAAAGTAGCTATATTTTTTGAAAAATAATATAAAAGGTTAATAATATTTTATAAATAATAAATAATTTATAAGATATTAAAATTTTCTTAAATAGTTTATATTTACTATTCATGTAAAAACTAAAAAATTTAAATGCTATGCATATAATTTTTGAAATAAAATTAAATACTTTTATAATTATATTCCTAATTATTTATAATAATTAAATTAAATTTAATTAAATTAAATTAAAATATGGACACGATTTGATAAATTTAATTAATTATTATTTTTGAATAGATCAAAAATTATATTAAATTTTAAATGCTTTATATTTTATTTACAAATGAATTAAACATCATTTAAAATGAACTAAATGTTTAATTATTTTATGTTTAGATGTAAAAATATCATATTAAACCTTTTTGTTTGATTCTATTTATATTTTTAATTTTAAATTTTTTAATATAGTTTTATTTTTTAAAATATAATTAAAAAATTTTAAATTAAAAAAATTCAAAACTAGTTTTCTAATTTTTTATCTCTCTCGTTTTTGTTTTAGTAATATTAAGATTGTTATTTTTTTAAATTTCTTCATAATAATAAAAGGAGTCGCAGGGGTAAAAGGGTCGCAGGGTCAAGGGTCGAACGAGTACAATGGTTCGAGGGTCGTAGGGTTCTGCGACCCTTGAACCTCTGCGATCCTTGTACCCCTGCGACCTTTATACCCCTGCGACCCTTATACCTCTGCAACCCTTGTACCCATGTGACCCTTGTACCTCTACGACCCTTGTATCTCTGCGACCCTCGGATCCCTACGACCCTTGTACCTCTGCGACCTTCGGAGCCCTTATATTTACAAATACAATTATTTACAGATAATATGAATTAATTATTATTTCTTATTTAAAAATACAATATTATTTACAAATAATATGAATAATTTATTATTTATTATTTACAAATAGAACTATTTACAAATAATATGAAAATTTATTATTTATTATTTACATTATTTACAAATCATATGAAAAATTTATTATTTATTATTTACAAATACAATTGTTCCTTGGACCCGTGCGACCCTTGTCCATTTGCGACCTTTGGACCCGTGCGAGCCTTGTCCCTCTGCGACCCTTGGACCACTGCGACCTTTGTCCCTTTGCGATCCTTGGACCCGTGCGAGCCTTTTCCCTCTGCGACCCTTGTCCCTCTACGACCCTTGTCCCTCTGCTACCCTTGTTCCTCGCGACCCTTGTTACAAGAATAGTAAATCCACAAAACAACGATACTAACAATAATACTTACTATTGAATCATTGTCAAATGAAAACCATCCAAATACAAAACACAACTGAAAACCATCCAAATACAAAACACAAATGAAAACCATCCAAATACAAAAGAACAACTGAAAATCAAACACTGTTATTGTTAGGGAAAAACTGAAGCACAGACATTGGTCCATTCTCATATATTTGGACTATGAGGGTACAACCATCGGTCTGTCGATGGTCGAGACAAAACTTTCTCCAACCCCTTCTGATGGAAGTGCCACCACGTGCCACGAGCCTTAGATCTGCCTCCCACGGCGTGGAGTATCCTAGCATCAGATATATCTTACATCGTCTATGTCAAAGATTGCTCGATCTCGCAGACCCTATCGGAAGTATCTGTGACATCCGAAGAAAGGAATAAAAATCGTGAAAATCCTTACCCATCCAAGGAATAAAACTGTATTGAAGTCACTTACCAATGCATCTGCGGCCAGATTCGAACGAGTGATTGGTACCACAGTTTCTCGTACAATCCTTAGAGCAGGAGTGGCGAAGGTGACGTGAAAGACCATGTCACATTCGTGAGTGAAAAGTAAGTAATCCCCAATACTTAAGTCTAGGTTGTTGGAGAAATCTTTCCACCCATCAGTGAATCTAGAGCCATCCTACTTGACTTCCCATCTTCTGTTAGACCCATTCGATTTAAACGTTGTCGTGTTGTTGTCCCTCGTTTTCCCGTAAATATAATCATCGAAGAATATCTTCGGGATGTCCTGTAACAAAAAACAAAAAAACAAGTCAAATCTTTACATTCTCTCCATGTAACATACCGACAGAGAGACTGATGAAGAAGATTAAAATGTAGTTCTCTTCCAGATAGAGCGGAAAAATCTCTCTGAAAGGGAAAATTAACATTTTCGGAAAAATTGATGGAATGAGAGTTAGAGAGAGAGAGAGAGTGTGGCGGTATTGTAAAAAAGGAAATGAATGATATTCGAAAAGACATGACCTGGATATTGAATCACCGTCAGATGGAGTCGAAAAGACATGACCTGCAGATGTTATTTTTTTAAAATTTTTCAAATATGATGAAAAGTTCGGCGGGAATTTTGGTGAAGGAATTTTCGGCGGGTCGCATGGGTGACAATGTCACAGATAAGGATCAATACATGCGAAATCGACGAATTTACAGGTTTATAATGATAAAACGTCAAACTAATTAATGCCAATTGAGGGTCGCATGGGCCGCATGGGTCGCATGGTGCATATAAGGATCAATATATGCGAAATCGACGAATTTACGGATTAACAATGATAAAATGTCAAAAAAAAATCAAAACAATACATTTAAAACGTCAAACTAATTAATGCCAATTGAGGGTCACATGGGTCACATGGTCGCATATAAGGATCAATATATGCGAAATCCACGAATATACGGATAAACAATGATAAAATGTCAAAAAAACAATAAAAAAATACATTTAAAACGTCAAACTAATTAATGCCAATTGAGGATCGCATGGGTCGCATTGGTCGCACGGTCACATATAAGGATCAATACCTGCGAAATCGATAAATTTATGGGTTTATAATGATAAAATGTAAAAAACCAGTCAAAACAATACATTTAAAACATCAATCAATGGTTAAAACAGATTATGACCCATGTGTCCCTAGTTGAGTTGTGTATAACCAATGTCAGTGCTTCAAAAGCGATAGTAGTGTTTTAAGAACTCGTCGGATGAGTTTGACAAAATTTCAAAAAATACATTAAACATTGTTTTCAAATGTCGATATTATTTATATTATTGTCTATATTGATTCTAAATTGATAATGGTATATTGATAATGGCATAGGTTGTATGGTCGCATATAAGGATCGATACATACGAATTCGATGAATTTACGGATTAACAATGATAAAATGTCAGTGGGTTCTAATTTAATCCATTTGAGGGTCGCATTGGTCGCATGAGTCATATTTGTTCGCATGAGGTCATATTTGTTTGCATGAGGTCGCATTGGTCGCATAAGTCACATTTGTCCGCATGAGGTCGCATGAGTTGGATGTGTTCTAATTTAATCCAATTGAGGGTCGCATGGGTCGAATTATAATGAAGAATTTATCGAATTATCGCGATGAAAGTCCCAAAAGGTTTAATCAAAATAATACAAATAATATAGTATTACACAATTACTAACTAACAAACCTTTCTTTTTTTTGAAGTCCGCGTTGTCTCGGTTGTCACGTTCCAAACACTGTCAGTGATGCTGGCTTTTGAAGATGGGGTTTGTAACTACGAAGAACACGGGGTTTGTGTCGAAACAAATGGGTTTGTATCGATAAAGAAGATGAGGTTTGTCTCGACGAAGCAGATGGGGTAACATAGACATCCAAAGACACGAAGTTTAGTATAGTTTGGTGGTTGTTAGAAGAGATACTCGTAAGGGGAAGACATACCAAGGGTCGGTGTCGGGAGGCGGTTAATGAGATAAGCCGCCGTACAAAATGCATACGACCAATAGGTTAAGGGCATGGAGGAATGCGTGAGAAGTGAAAGACCGGTTTCTACAACATGTCTATGTCGTCTTTCCGATATACCATTGTGTTCGGGAGTATGCGGTGGAGAGGTAAAATGAGAAATGCCATGAGAAGATAGAAAAGAACGTAAGGCAATGAATTCACCTCCGTTATCCGAATAGAGTTTTGCAATGCGTTTGTCAAATTTGTTTTCAACGAGTGTTTTGAATTGAATGAATGTGTCACAAACTTGAGATTTGGTTTTGAATGGATACAACCAAGAATAACGTGTAAAGTGATCTACAAAAATGACATAATATTTGAAGCCATCAACGGAGTAAATCGAAGATGTCCAAACATCGGAAAAAATCACTTCAAGTGGTCGAGAAGTTGTGCCCCCGTGCTGAGATCCTTCACCTGAAAGTCACAAGGAGTAAATTCAACAGATATGTCATTAGTCTTGCAAAGTTGATTAACCGAAATCAAGTTCTTGCATATCTTAGGCACACATAAAACATTCCGTAATGCTAACGGCCTAGTGTCAAGGGGTAAAGAAATAGAACCCGTATGTGTGATGGATAAGCTGTTTCCATCACCGACAACAACATCATCATTGCCGCGGTACGGGGAGTGGATGGTAAGATTGGAGAGATCCGATGTGATGTGATGAGATGCTCCACTCCACTGTCCAATATCCACGAGTTGGCATCATAGGGTGAGACAGCAGCATGGTGAGCTTGCGGTCGTGGCTCCCAATGTGAGGAGGAATGCTGCCATGGTTGCGACGGGGGGTTCTCTAGAATATCACGACGTGTTGGTGAACGTTGACGAGGACGTCGGGACCAATTGGATGAGCCGGATGAACGAGAATCCGGATGAGACCAATTGGAAGGGCCGAATGAGCGCGAATTCGGGCGAGACCAATTGGATGAGCGCGTGGCCGTGGGGTTGGCCGTGATGGGAGCAACGGCCAAAAGAGGATGCGGTTCAGTAGTAGCCAATTTGGCCTCATGATTAAGAAGTTTTTCGTGAACTTCTTCAACGGATGCAGCGGTATCCTTTGCACGAATGACGTCCGCAATCGGCTTATACTCATCGGGAAGACCGTCTAGGATTGCATCGAGTACATCTTCGTGATCAAGCGGCTTTCCCAATAGGGCAAGCTCATCAGCAGTAGTGGTGATGGCACGTAGGTATTCATCAATGGATTGGGATCCTTTTGATGAACACTTGATCTTATCACAGAGTTTGAGAAGGTGGCCGCGAGACGCTTTGCCATAAGTGTTGGCAAGCGTCTTCCACGCCTCGTAGGTGGACGGGGCGCGTGCTATTAGGGGCTGTAGAGAGGCCGAAATTGCTCCAAATATGGCTGAAAAGAGAAGACGGTCTTGTTGCTTCCATGGCTGAAAATTAGGGTTGTCGACGGACACTCCATCGGTGGATCTTGGCCGGAGGAACAACGGAGTTGTCCTCAATGAAACATTGGAGATTGTGGCCTTCAAGAAGGGCACGAATCTGAACATTCCACGTGAGGAAATTGGTCGGCGTCAGCTTGGTGATGTTGGCCATGTTGACGGTGAGAAGGGTGCTGAGCGGATGTTGTGGATAGAACGTCGGGGCCGCATCGGAGACACGAGCGGTAGAATGACTGGTTTGGCTAGTCATGAGTTAGGGTTTGTAGACGGTGGGCAAGAGGGGCACGAATCTGGTTTTGGGGATGTAGATCTAGGGTTAGAACAGTAGATCTAGGGTTTGGAATGCGGATCTAGGGTTTGTAGTGGAGGAGGACGGCGATGCACTAGCAACGGGGTGCGGCGCGGGACAAGCTACACGTGGCGACCCGGGACGCGATAAAAGCGGGCCGGCGGGAGGAGTAGAGGATAAGAAACTTTACGTTTTTCCTATGTTTGTCATGGAGATCCTCAAGCATTGGTCGTACGAGAATATGGACACTATGGACACTTTGCCGGAACCTATAACGGCTAAATATACAAAGTTAGATCTAATTACACAATAATAGATCTAATTACAAAAAGACTTAGATACCCCTATACATGTATCCTTTACAGTTTGTCTCGACAAAGATGGGGTACTTCTCCGAGCCTCACCGAATCCAGGATAATGATTCTCTTTAGGCCTCCCGCTTTGCCTTTTCTGAGATAGCATAGGAGGTAGAATCGTAAATTCAGTCACTCAAGGGGGAATGTCCCAATCACTGCAATCAGGAATCGGATACACGGTTTCTTGGTAAGCCAAACGCCATGCCTTCCGAAGGTAGTAGTTTGAACATAGATCTGGTATCTTGTGACCTTTACCAACCTTATGTGTCGATGCAGTTGCGTGACTGCATGGATACTTATCCACATCAAACATTTTGCATTCGCACATTCTTTTTTGAAGACTCACTACAAATCTTCTACCCATCTCATTTCTCACCTCATACTCATCACTCAGACTGTTCAATTCAATAACATCATACTTGGATGCCTGCCAAACCGTTCATGAAATATTTTCTCAATGTAAGGTGTTAACTTTTGGGAATCATCACCGGTAGCTGCTTCCAACCTATACCTATTGAACCATTCCACTGTCTTTCCCAAACAAATATCTAAAAGCCCTAGGATCGTAAATTCTTTGACTTCTTCAACGTTGAATTTATTGACTCGGCGCCATTAGTGGTTAATAAGTTGTACCTTTCTCTCTTAAATTTGAATCTTTCCCATTTAGCGAGATCAAGTTTTTCTTTCTCCAAATACTTTGCAACATTAAGATACCTGTGCAAAGGTCAGAAAGGTAAAAAATAGCCACAAAGGTCACAACACTCACAAGGGTGGCAGGGGGTACAAGGGTCGCAGGGGTACGAGGGTCGCAAGGGTACGAGGATCGCAGGGATACGAGGGTCGTAGGTGTACGAGGGTCGCAGGGGTCTAAAGGTCGCAGGGGTCTAAGGGTCGCAAAAGGTACAAGGGTGGCAAAGGGGCAAGGGTCACAAAGGGTACAAGGGTCGCAGAGGTCACAAAAGTCACAAAAGTCATTTTTGTACCTGGCCTTCAAATCATTCAATAACACTTCAAATTCGTTCTCCGTGTATGTTGCTGCACATTTGAAGAACATTTCCGCCACACTATCACCCTTTGAAGTCTTTCTACGATGGCCTTTATTGACGTATCTCTTTATATTTTGCGATATATGACGCGCACAAAAACATGATCAGCTTCTTTATACACTTGTTTGACTGCTTTGATCAAGCTTTTATGGCAATCAGATATCACAACGACATCACGTCTGTCCGGTATCATCTCTTTCAATCTTAACCACGTCCACGTCCATGATTCGTCCTTCTCTCTGTCGACTATTCCCCATGCAAGCGGATATTGGTGATGTTCACCATCTTGCGCGGTCGCCACAATCAATGCTCCCTTGTACACTCCTGTCAGAAATGTCGCATCCAC
>CM071863.1:52906057-52942732 GCA_036759665.1 Gynandropsis gynandra
GCTCCTATGTACACTTCTGTCAGAAATGTCGCATCCACAGCAACCACTTTACGCATGTATTTCCATCCCTTTATAGCCGCTCTGACAGCCATAAAAAGGTATTTGAAGCTTTTCCCATCAATGTTGTGCTGGCGATCTGTGACAGATGCGTGATTTCTTTGTATAAACATGTGCAACCACCCTGGAAACCTCCTATAATGTTCAAAGTCATCACCATGAATATCCTTTTGAGCACATTTGCCTCTTAATGCCATCAAATATGATACATTGGTATCGTATTTGCCTCTTAATGCCATCAAATACGATACATTAGCACCGTATTTTGCTTTTACACGAGCCATCAATTTTTTTGCTGGAGGTGTTTCATAATTTCCGGCATATTCCTCGTTCAAATAATCCTTAACCATTTGTGTTGTACCCTTTGTAGCTTCGGTCCGTTTAGATACAGGTGAACAGTTATGAATGGGATGGTGTGTTCTCACACTAAACCATTTGGAATTCGGGATTGCTGCCACGCATAATTTCCATTTACAACCACGTCCAGCAAACTTGCATTGTACTTCCCACAGTTTCGTATCAGATCTCAATGTTGTATATCTAAACGAAGCTTCAATTAAACCCTTCCTTACAAATACCTATACATCCTTCTTGTTATCAAACTCTTGCCGATTTTAAGATCCAATCCATCTTCGAACTCGAAGATATTATTTTCGCTATTGTGAACTACCATTTCCGAGTTGTTCTCACCATCACCATACTTATGCTCTGTTGGCACATCAGAATCAACTTTATTACTGCCACAAACAACTCCATCAACTACCACATTTATGGCACACCCACCATTTTCTCTTAACTCGCTTGTATGTTCACTATCAGAATTATCCGAATCCAAAATATCTATTGTTTCCGGATTACTCTTAACTCTACTTTTGTTATCTGGACCTACAATAACACAGTCATCATAATCTACAACACCTCGATCCTCACAATCTTTAGCGATCGAACAGATAATAGATAAGATGTTTGTCATTCATTATATATGTCGGCTTCCTATTTTCACAAATATTGGGCAAATAGCTTAACTTCAACTTCGTTGTATTATTTCCCACCATCATCTCTGCGCATAACTCATCAATCAGTTGTTGGACTAACCGGAGGACATAAGAAAAATACTCTCTGGTTTTCCTGAACTCTACCAACCCATTCAGATTCTCCATTTGGGTTCGCTTCCCATTTACCATCATACAAAAAATAAATCAGTGTGATTTTCTCATCCACCGTATCCATTACACCTGTAACAAAAACATAAAAGAAGGGTAAATTATGTGACCCACTGCGACCGTGCGACTCGATGAGACTCTGTGACCCAGGGTGACCGTGCAACCCTTGTACCCCTGCGACCCTTTGACCCCTCTACGACCCATGTACCCCTTGTACCCCTTTGCGACCCTTGTACCCATGCGACCTTTTCACCCCTACGACCCTTTCAACCCTTTGCGACCCCTTTTCCATGCGACCCTTGGACCCCTGCGACCCCTTTACCTCTTCGACCCTTGGACCCCTACGACTCTTGGACCCCTGCGACCCCTTTACCTCTACGACCCTTAGACCCATGCGACCCTTTAAACCCTTTGCGACCCCTTTTCCATACGACCCTTGGACCCATGCGATCCCTTGAACCCTTCGCGACCCCTTTCCCATCCGACCTTTGGACCCCTACGACCCTTTGACCCTTTGCGACCCCTTTACCCTTGGACCCCTGCGACGACCTTTGATCCCTTTGACCCCTCGATGAGACTCTGTGACCCAATGCGACCGTACGACTCTGTGACCCACTCTGTCACCTTTGACATTGCAATAAATATGACTAGTTTAGACTCGTTTTCAATAATTGCAATAAACACAAGAGAAACACGAAAAACTCACTATATATACCTAGTTTTTCTGTGGAACGTTCTTAATTGCAAGCTTCTTTGTTGACAACAAACAATTTCAACCTATTGGCAGCGAATCTGATGCCGATTTCAAGCTACTCTCGCCGAATCTGTTGTGGCGTGGGGACAATAATTTTCGCGTCACATGAGAGAAATAGAGGTGTTCTAGAGAGAGAGAAAAATTGTCGACAAGAATAATATGTGATTATCAATATTTTAAAGATAAAATTGAAATTGAAACATTTTTTTTCAACGAAAGTTATTTTTGAATCACTTTAACTCTACGAAACTCTACGAAAGTATTTTTGAAATTCCGTCGTGCTAAGAAAGAAGTCAAAAAACACGATACAAATGCATGCGAATTTAATTTAATTTAACTATGGAATGATTTAGTTAAAAAATCGTAATTAATTATATTAATTTACCATTAATATAAATAATAGATTATACAAAAATCGTAATTAATTATATTAATAGTTTCTACTTTTTCCCATGATAGGAACGACTGATTTTGTTTTCCATGTCAATGTGCTGACGTGACATATACAATTTCTCCTTTCTCTCGCTCTCTCTCCTTTTCGCGTTTCCCTTAGATTTTTCTTGGTTCTTTGCGTTTCCTCCGCGACCGAACCCTAATCTCCCAAATCAAAATTCTCACCGGGAAATCAGGACACTCGGATCTCTTTCATCACTTGAAATCCGTCATGAGCCTGATCATCTACGTTGGAGGACTATAATGATCGGACTCTTCCCGTCCCGTTTCGATTGCATGGGGTTTGAGCTATGCCGGAGCTTCGCCGTGGAGTCCGCCGTGGTCGTGGTTCTGCTGCTGTAGCTCTCAATCAACTGGAACGACCACCTACGGAGAGGAAACAGCGGCGGAATTGCGGCAGAGGCCGTGGTGTGGTCGCTGGCGGAGTTACAAAGGCGGCGGAGAGGCCGAGGACGAGATTGGCGGCGAGGAGGCTAAAACAAGAAGATAAGGGAATCGTTCAGGAGAACCCGGTGATTATAGTATCTAAGGAGAGCGACATCAATCGGGACAACGATAAGAAAGTTGTCGGTGAAGAAGATAAGAAAGCCATGGCAATCGGTAACGATAGTGGTGGGTCGAATAAGGCGGCTGCGCAGGAAGAGGAAGGGAATACGGCGCCTTTCCCAGAGAGGGTATTGATTTCTGTTTATTATCTCGAATTTTTTATTTTTGGGATTGGATGATATTGTCGCAGCTGCATTTGTGCTTCTTTGGCACTAGTCATGGTTTAGTTATTGAATATTGCTTTCAGCTGCTTTGATTCTTCGTTGTGCTGTGTTCAGTGGTCTCTTGGAACCTTGATTGCTAGTTTGTGAAGTATTTTGTCATATGCCTTTGGTTATGTACATTGGGTTCTTGAAACATTTCAATGAATGTAGATTCTGGACTTGCATTGGAGCATGTATTATTGCAAAACTATTGTTTTCTGATATAAACTAATGTTCAACTGTCCATTTCTTTTGTCAGGTCCAAGTTGGAGGATCGCCTTTATATAAGGTTGACAGGAAGTTGGGGAAAGGTGGGTTCGGACAAGTATTTGTTGGCCGTCGTATTGGCGGTGGGAATGAACGTAGCGCAGGAGCAAGCATAATGGAGGTAGAATTACTTCGGACCATATTGGCATTGTATCAGTTGTTTTTTAGGTATCTGCGATTCCAGTTATGTTTTTTCTTCTTGCTTTTATCAGGTAGCACTTAAGTTTGAGCATCGAAGCAGCAAAGGTTGCAACTATGGTCCCCCACATGAATGGCAGGTGTACAAGTAGGTGTTCCCTTTGCTTGTCTTTCTATCTATTTTATTTTTTTTTGGATTCTTTTACCCTAGTTTCTGTTGTCCTTAATAAAGATCATTGTTTATTTTGTGGTGATCAGCACCCTCGGCGGTAGCCATGGAGTCCCTAGAGTACATTACAAAGGGAGGCAAGGAGACTACTACGTTATGGTAAAAGTTTGAACCTCATTTTTCTTCTTTTATCTCTTCGGTATCACTGATGTAGTTGGTTTTTCTTTGTCCAGGTTATGGACATGCTTGGACCAAGCTTATGGGATATATGGAATTCTTCAGGACAAGCGTGAGTTTTCATTCCTAAATATTGAAAAACACTTTGTTCCTTACTTTGCGAATAATGTATACCCATTGTAGATCTCCACATTTTAAATGTTTTTTTTTTCTCAATATCCGGTGTGAACGACTAAATTAATAGCATCATTTTTATAACAAGTTAGCCAGTTCATTACACGACATTCAGAATCCTTGCGTTGTAGACATATAATAGGCCTAATGTTTTCTTTTTTCCTTTTTTCTCGGTAGAATGTCCTCGGAAATGGTAGCCTGCATTGCGGTTGAGGCACTGTCCATCCTTGAGAAAATGCACGCAAAAGGGTATGTAGTCGAATTTTATCTTTTTTATATTCCACTTGGTTGCCGTAAGTTTGTCGTTATTTCTTTAATCAATCTCTACTCCTTGTAGTTTTTGTGTTTTTCTCTTCACCGGACTAGCATAGCAAGCCGATGAGTTGCTTTTGTTTCAGTTATGTGCATGGAGACGTTAAACCAGAAAACTTTTTACTAGGCCAGCCTTCTACGCCTCAAGAGAAGAAGCTATTCCTTGTTGACCTGGGACTAGGTTTGTTGAGTTCATTCTCTCTCGGTAGCTATGTCTTCCTTTCTCATTGTCTGATCTAATGTTTCAGCAACGAAGTGGAGGGAGGGCGGCACTGGGCAGCATGTTGAATATGATCAACGTCCTGATATGTTTAGGTGAGATTTGTTTGCGGTTTGCAAGTTCAGGATTTTGTATATTCTATTGCTTTTTCTCCTGAGTTTTCCCACTGTAATATATGTAGGGGAACTGTTCGATATGCAAGTGCACATGCTCATTTGGGAAGAACTGCAAGCAGAAGGGATGATCTTGAGTCCCTGGCATACACACTCATCTTCCTTCATCGTGGCAGATTGCCATGGCAAGGATATCAGGTATGAGTGCTCTTATACATTGCAGACCTCGCTTTTTGCTTTGTAGGAACATGTGGTCTAGCACATTCTGATCTCTGCTAACTCCTTCTCAATATCAGGGGGACAACAAATCATTCCTGGTTTGCAAAAAGAAGATGGCAACATCTCCTGATATGCTTTGCTGTTTTTGCCCTCCTCCTTTCAAGCAATTTCTTGAGATTGTGGTGAACATGAAATTTGATGAGGAACCCAACTATGCCAAGTTGATATCTTTGTTTCAAGATCTCTTAGGGCCGAACCCGGCCATAAGGCCTATAAACACAGAAGGTGCTCAAAAGGTGATTGTAGCATAATGTAACATTTTTCTCTGTTTTTCCCCTGGAAAACCATCTCGGATGTGTAGTTCTATGTCTTTTGTTTTCTTTATAGATCATTTTTCAAGTTGGACAGAAACGAGGTAGGTTAAGCATTGGGGAAGAAGACGAAGAAGTGCCTAGGAAAAAGGTCCGATTGGGAGTTCCTGCTACACAGTGGATATCAATTTACAATGCTAGGCAGCCGATGAAGCAGAGGTAACATTCATGGCTGCCTTATTTTATGATAAATGATTTCACTGTTAATGTAATTTATCTATCAGCCTCCTCCGGTGGAAAGTATTAAGAATTGTGGTTATTAATGTGATTATGTTGCCGATAGGTTCCTTGATCACAGGCTTTTGGTTCACTGATAATCTTACTGTGCACTAGGTACCATTATAATGTGGCCGACATAAGATTGGCACAACATATTGAAAGAGGTATTGCAGATGGTTTGTTGATAAGTTGTGTGGCCTCATGTTCTAATCTTTGGGCCCTCATAATGGACGCCGGAACTGGCTTCACGAGCCAAGTTTATGAACTGTCTCCTGTCTTCTTGCACAAGGTAATTCCTTTGCTTTCTGTTTCTAATTTTTTTGTCTGCGTATCGAAATGGCCTAAAATTAAATGAAATCATGTGTGCACCTGACAGGAATGGATAATGGAACAATGGGAGAAGAATTATTATATAAGTTCTATTGCTGGAGCCAACAATGGGAGCTCCTTAGTGGTTATGTCAAAAGGTACATGCACTTTCCCCCTCCCATGTCTACCTGGGAACAACAAAACTACTGATTTTGTTTTTCTTAAGTCTAAAAAAATGTCAAAAGGCTGTAAATTTATGGTTCTATTCCCGATTGGGAAAAAGAAATTTCTGAGAAAGCAATAAATTTTATAGTAATGGCTGTTCTTTGTGGATTAAATATTACTTTGAAGGTACCCAGTTTACACAGCAGTCTTACAAAGTAAGTGATTCATTCCCCTTCAAGTGGATAAACAAGAAGTGGAGAGAAGGTTTCCACGTGACTTCAATGGCCACAGCAGGAAGTCGATGGGGTGTTGTGATGTCTCGAAACGCAGGCTACAGTGAGCAGGTAATATTTTTTTCACTTGATCCCTCCATGTGATGAAGTTACAGCTTATGCTCTCCATGGATCAATTCATTCAACTTTTTGACTTTCTATGAGCTTTTTAACAACATTAGGATGTGATGTTTATCGGATTCGATGCTGTTTGTTTTTTCATTAATATCTGTAGGTTGTGGAGCTTGATTTTCTCTATCCAAGTGAGGGCATCCACAGGCGTTGGGACAGTGGGTTTCGAATCACATCAACCGCTGCAACCACTGATCAGGCTGCTCTTATCCTTAGCATTCCAAGGCGTAGGTTGGTTGATGAAACACAAGAGACGTTGCGTACCTCGCAATTCCCCAGCACACATGTTAAGGTTATACTTACCCCATGGCATAGACAACAATTAGCAAAATAACCTGGAAGATTAATATTCTTCAATATAATAAATCATGAAAGTTTTTCTTGACCCACTTTATCGAATTTAGGAATTGTAATTGAAATCTACCAGTGTAAAAGATCTGGTTGCCTCCTCTTATGCATCGTTCTCTTCATTGTGCAGGAGAAATGGGGGAAGAACCTCTATCTTGCATCTTTATGCTATGGGCGAACTGTCTCTTGAGAGTAATCTTTACTGGAAAAGAGAACAGTTCAAGTCTTCGTTTCTATTAGTTCCCTTATGGTTCCATGCCCCTGCCTCTTTCTTTTGTTTCCCGGTCCAGTTGTGAAGCAATGTTGTGTTTCTCAGTTCATTGTGAAGCAGCGAGGCATTGCCAGTAGTGGCACTTTCACTTAAGTGTATTTATATCGACTCTCTGCGAAAATATTTTGTTATCGATATAAAAGAATATGGAATATCTGTGGCATTCTATGCGTATGCTCTAACTTATCCCTCCCCACATGGTCGGAAACTCTCGGTTGCAGCACCTGGTATGTCATAAGGAATGATTAAGCGTCTTGGCTGCCGTCCGCCCTCTTGTGACTGTGGCCGATGCTTCTGGGAATTCCTTGCCCTCTCCGCTTCCTGCCATCGCCATAAACCTCCAAGGTATAGCTAAAGTTCCCTTGCTTCTTCTCCCTCTTACCCCATAAACTGCAGGAACGCTTCATATACGCTGGTGAAAGGACTCAAAATGCAAGCCGAACTGCAGTCTTAAAGAATTCTTAGACCGTGAAGCACAGTAACCGTATATGTTGCTCTCATGAGGCTACCTATTAAGACGTTCACATGGATTTGATATCTGATTATATATATGGTGTAATGGAGGAAGGAAGGGCTATAAACATATATATACATATATATGAGCTTATGCATCATTGCAACCAGAGAGATCTGGTACGTGTGGGGTAGTTATATCGTTTCGGCAGCATATGCCTACCCAATTTGTATTGGCAAGTTGGCCAAGAGTTTGAGATGCTTGCAAGGTTTGAACAATTGGGACTCTTATCGATACAAATATATAAAGCTATCTTCAAAAGCTTGTATAACAAGAATATGAAACCAATGTGAAAGATGTCTTTTTTTGTTTAGATCATAATACAAACAATATCTCAATGTTTATCAAATTAGAAAATCTCTCATCTTATTTTAAATTGTCAACTTAGATGTCAAGTTGATGGTCGAGAGACTTATACTCTGTTCTGTGAAACTAAGTTCTTACAGATAACCAGTGTTCTAAAACGTGTTATGGGTGGCCCCCCAGGTGCCGCTTGGGTGCTCGGGGGCGGGTGATCGCCACGAACTCTATCAAATCGGCCGCATTAGTCGGTTGACATATAGGAGTCGCTTGAGCAGTCGACCAATCGGAATCGGCCTATTCCGATTACCGAAATAAAACCTCAAAAATTAAAGGTATTGTTCGTCTCTCGCCATTTCTTTTGCAACTATTTGTTGTTCTCACCGTTCGCCTTCTCGCCTTCATCCTATCTTTTCGCTCCAGTCGTTCGCCTGCAATCTATTGTCGCCGCGCACGACGTTGGAATGAGGCGGGTGGTGAAAAACAGCGGATGATGACCACGTCAAGCTGGACAGTGATGGGTGGCTTCGAATCGAACGTTCGATGACGAATCCTCTTGGTGAAGGAATCGACAAAATAGGGGGAACGAGAGAACAAAAAATAACAGATGTAGTGTAGGCCATGAGAGACAAAGGAGATAATTTTTTTTTCTGGAGATAAAGGTGATTATTTTTCCTTCTTTTGTTAGTAGTTCGATACAATGAAGAGAAAACAAAGAAGAAACAAATTTAAATTGGAGTTTACCGTGAACATACTTAAACGACAGAATATCAGAAATATAAACCACTTCAAAAATACCCTTGCCTGAAACAATTATTAAATTCGAAAAAAAACTGAAGAAAAGACAACCTTCAAAATCAGATGAGTCTGGTTTTCGGGTGAATTTCGTCTAAGTTCATCGGTTTTCTGGGTTTCGGGCAACTGGGTTTCCGGTAATGAGGTTTCAAAGTTTCGAAGGTTGTCGATTTTCTGGGTTCGTCGGAGAGGTTTCAAAGGTTGGTCGGTTTTTAGGGTTTCGGGTAGCTGGGTTTCCAGGTAATGAGATTTCGAAGGTTGTCGATTTTCTGTGTTCGTCGGATAAATTTTCAGTCGTGGTTTCAATAAGAGATAGAACAGTGACCGGTTTCATGGTCGTGGTTTCGGTGGCTAACAGTGAGTGTTCGGTGAGAAGCGGAGGAAGAGATTTACAATGGCGGAAACGGAGTTTGATTGGTCAGAAGAAGATGGGTTCGGTGGTTTCAGGAAAATTTTGAGTGAGGTCGTGTTCGGGATCGAGAGAAAAAAGCAAAAAGGTCGAAATTTAGGAAAACATTTCGAGCTCTGATACCATGTAATATCAGGCCGATTAAGAATGTTTTTCTGTGTATTTTCATAAGGTGTTTACAGCAGGTTATATACAAATGCAAGGTTTAAAACTCATGGAGTAAAACGGAAAGATCTTAAATATACATAACAAATATCACGGTGAGGAGTGGCTGAAATCTTGGTGAGGGATATCAGATCCCATAATTTCCGCAACAGAAACCATCAACACTTTTATATTCAAGTAGACTTTCTAGCATATCAATTGTAAATAAGAAATATTTGCCTTGATACAAAACAAACTAAGTACCTTACACTTAGAATAATTACACCGGTACAATTAGAAATAGGATTATATTGCCTTCTTCTAGAACAAATAGTTGAGATATACGAAACAAAATTAATTAGACGCGATGACATTATGCGGAAAAGCTTGGTTACATTGATTTGTTCATAGCTTTCACACAGAATCCAAAATTGTCTAAAATACAAAGAACTTCACTAGATAATAAACTATCTTCGAAAGATTGACTAGACATCTTAGCAAGAAAGTTCTAAATGAAACTAGACTTTCTCATCTAAGATTTGCGACAAAACCGTACTCTTCATACAATATCTACAAGTACTAACATACCATGAATACAAAGTTATTATTTAGTATTAATATTCACATTCAACTAAACATTGATAGTCGATATTCGATTGTAGTGGTCTATACAGTTGAAATTTAGAAACATGATCTTCCCATGCTCACATTTTACTTTTTCTCAAAAGAGCATCCAAACTCCCAACGAAAAAGGCATCGACGCTATAATCTCTGCTAAGATCCCAGAAAAAGTGAAAAAATTGTTACTGTATGAAGCAATACAATATACGATAATTCATGGCCCTTGTGGTCTAGCAAATAGATCATCTGCATGCATGTAAAGAGGAATATGCACAAAAAGATTCCCTCGCAGATTTAACAACTCAACATTTATAGATACAAATGGCTTTCCTATTTACAAACAACCAGACAACTTTATTATAAAATATGGTATTGGATCATATCCCTATCTTATTTGATAAACATAGCTTTCATTTTTCTCACATTAGAATGTTTATCTTCTCCATAGCATGTAGGGGCAATTGTACAAGTTCACTTATCAGATGATAGCCATTATAGATGCAGAAAAGTGTTAAAATTATCATGTGAAAAACATCACGATCGTTTATAAAAATTTTCATATAGCAAACATATATTCAACTTTTTAGTTTCCTCTTTGTCAGATTTTCGTGTGTCTCTAGAAGAAATAAAAAACTATTCACTACTTGACATTGACCATTTGTTACTTAAAAATTGGAGATAATTAAAACAATACACCCACATGCAATATCCTTGAGAGGCCGAAAACTGCTTACACGTCAACAAATTGATCTATGAAGAGAAAACATACGATGTGAATGCAACTTTGGCCGAACACGAAGTTTTAACCAACTAAATGATAAGCATAAATCAATTTCATTGAGATTATAACAACAATAAACGAATTTACATGCAAGATATTCTTTGTGCATGGACATGGTGGCAATGGTATTTTGTCACTAGCATTAGAAGGAGGGAGAACTGCACATTCTAGATTTGTAATCTGATAGACATAAATGAAAAATCGACATGGTTTACAAAATTGAGAATAGGACTAGCAGAGTTAATAAAACAAACAAAGTTCATAATTTGGGATGAAGTCCCAAGTACACAATTACTTTTTTTTTTTTGAAAATTAAAAAAATATTAAAAGAGATAATGCATTCACTAGATTAGTAACTGTTGAATAGATCATTTGGGAGGAAAATAGTTATTTTTTTAATGTGGTTTCTAACAAATTATATATATAATAACAAAAAAGTAAAAGACAAGATACCGTGCTAGTATTCTTATAATCTTCCATACCCAAATTATAAAACCTACTTGAATTTTTTTGTAATGAATAGCATACATTACAAATGATGTTGGATAACATCATCGAATATGTAAGTTCGGAATCTATCATTGCATCCAACGAAAATGACAACAATGATAATGATATATAATACTGAATTTCTCAACACCATTAAATCTTTAGACATCCCAAATCACTACTTATTACAACTAAAAATAATCATGCCTATAATGTTATTACGAAAGGTTGATCAAACCGTAGGCTTGTGCAACAACATCTGACCCCAAATTATGCAACTCAGTACCAACATTATTAAATGCAAAATTATTATAGGGACATACATGCAACAAAGTGTTCATTCCAAAAATATCACTAATACCTATATATTATATTTAAACGAAAACAATGATCTAAAGTATCTTCTTTCTTTGCAATGTCTATTAATAAAAGTTAAAGAGAAAGTTTAAGTAATGATAGAATATATTTATCCAAATATGTTTTTAGTCATAGACAACTATATATTGTAGTGTCGAGAGTGGAAACTAAAAATGACTTAAAATATTGATTCTAAACGAATACACCAAATACGATGTAAAAACTGTGAATTTGGTATTAAAAGAAATTTCTATATTTATTGATATTGTTATATTTATTTTGGAGTCATATATACATATATGTAACAATGTGCATAGTGAAAACTCAATGTAAGTCATATCTCTATACAAATAAATTCCAAGCATATCGTGGACACAATCTAATAATCATATATATAAAAGGAGGTTTTTTCCTCTCCTCTCGAGCTGCCACGTCAGCCAGAGAGGAAAAAACCTCCTTTCATACGGTAAAACAAGCTTCTTTCTCATTAACTTCCTCATTTACTTCCCTTTTCCTCATACAATGTATGCCTTCAATTAGTTCTTTGAATCGACCAACCTTATACAGGAGGAATCGCGACGCCAGAGCTTAGTTCTTCCTCTTGACTGATCGGACAAAACTGAAGGGAGCAGTGGCGACAAAACAAATGGGAGCAATGGCGAGCAACGATCTAATTTTCGATGGCTGAGGCATCAAAGAGCGACAGCGCCGCACAGGTAAGGTCGCCATCCAATTGAAAATCCTGAATTTGTGATAATATCTATGACCATGATCTTTACTAGCACTTCATTGTATTATTGTGCATTTCTCGAAACCTAGGGTGTTTAGTTTTTTGAATTTATTTCGTTTAATTAGTTTAGTCATTACTTTGCATTCCACCAATTGATTTATAGATGTCATGTTCATTAGTTAAATACATCCATAGGTGCATCGGTTCTCCAGTGTTCGACCTTGGTACTACACGATCCGTATTCTTGCGGAAATGTTGGTCTGGGTAATTTATTAATTGAGATTAACCACATCAAGTATTATGAAAATATATTATTTTTCTAATTTTTTCAGTCTACATGTTGGTTTGTGGCCCATATGGGTTGACTTATTGTTGGAGTTTGGGGTAATGGATTCGACAAAAATTAGACAATCGATTGTTTCCATTGAGGTATTTATAGAGAAATTGTAATATTTTCTCAGCAGTACGTGAGGAGCTGCAAGGTTTGCCACCTTCACTATCAATTGAATATGTTATAGTATTCCATCCAAACACCAGCCCCATTAATGTGCGTCTGTATCGTTATCCACACAAAATGAAAGAAGAGATTCGAAAACAAGGTTTAAACATGTTTGTGACTGAAATTATTCAATCAAGACAAAGTTTGTTTTCATGTCTCTTATTAACGGTTTAGAAAAATGATTGGAGTTGGATGATTGGTACTGATTATCGAGTGTTGAATAAGGCTACAGTTTTAGATAGTTTTCCTATTACAGTTATGGACGTTCTCCTCAATGAGCCACATGAAGTGTTTTTTTTTTCAAGATAAATTTACGCTGCAGTTATTTTCAAATTCATGTGCGAGCCATTCGATGTGCACAAAGTTTGTTTGTGTACCCATGGCAATTCCATTTGGCTTGGCCAATGCTTCGAAGATTTTCTAAACCCTCATGAATGATACCTTTATGCCATTCCTACAATAATTTGTGCTTATATAGTAAGACTAATAATCTGCGTGGATCATCTTCGGCAAAGTGTTAATGGTGCTCCAAGAGAATCACTTTCATGACAATCTAAAGAAATTTGTCTTCGATTTTGATCATTTGGAATATCTTTTCAATATTATTTTCCGGTGGGGTGGTCGTAGATAGATCATAATTGGCAGCCATGATGAAAGGGCATATTCCTAAATAAGAGTGTGATCTACGCATGTTTTTGGTCGTTATGGGTTATTATCGACGATTTATGAAAAACTATGGCTCTATTACTCGCCCATGAACGAACTTACTCAAGAAAGACAGGTTTATTTGGTCCGAGGAAGCTATTGTAGCGTTTCAAAAACTAAAAACGTGATCCTTTCGGAACCAATGTTGATACTTCCGGATTTTAGCATTCCATCCGTGGTGGAATCTGATGCTTCAGACTATCGTTTATACGCGATTCTAATGCAAAATTATAGACCTATTGCATATTTTAGCCAAGCACTATCGAAGAAAGACAAATCGAAGTTAATATATTAACAAGAACTTATGGTTGCATATCATTATTACATATCGAAAAACTTTCAGCTCTAAACTATTAGATGTAATACCAGATGAAGAGCCCGAAAACAACCAAGAATGCGATAATGTAGAAGATGAATGTGATTATCTAGAAGATGATTATGAATAATAATGTCACTTTAACATTAGAATTGTAAAACTTAAATATATTTTTTGTAAAACATTATTGAATTTTCTAGTACGAGAGGTATTCTCGCATGGAGCAGTGGAACTTTGGAGCAAGACGAGTGGAATGTTCAAAGCCAATGGACAACGGTTAAAGCTCTACCAAGCCGCTCAACCGATCGAAAGCGGAAATTCTATTTCTCTATTAGTTCCACCCATGACGAACGCATGAGGCATGGAGACGTCAAGCTTAACGACGTTAAATAAGCACTTTTTAGGAGGCAACCCAACATTTTGTTTTCTCTTTTTAGTAGTTGGTTAGTTTTAGACTTGGTTTATTTAAAACACAAAAAAATATAATAAGACCTACAAACGTGACTTCAATTCTCTTACCCTCCATCGGAGCTTCATGTCGAGGATGTTGTTCAATTCAGGTCTTGGGGAGTAGCTCACATTTATCAGGTGACTTCGTTTCATTTTTTTTATTTTTCTCTTTCATTTCGTAGTTCTTAGTTTAGTTTTAGTTTGATTTTCTTTTTCTTGAGTCACTTGTACGGTGCCAAGTTTTGAGATGAACCCTGAACCTAGGATGCTTAAGGAGCTGGCTTTTTATGTGATATCTTGCATGTTAGAGCTTAGGTTTTTTCCTAAATGTTAGAGCTTATTAGTCAGTTGAAAAGCGAATAGGTCGTAATTATTTAGGAATCCTAATTTTTCTTGTGGGAGGTTTAGAAGAGGCTGCTAGACTATCTTCTTGTTCATTCTCTCTATCCATATGATTACACTTCGTATAGATGATGTTTTACTTCTTTTTCACGAGGATAATTCGATCATATGAAAATGAGCTTGTTTTGTAGAATAAGAGCACACACTTACACTCCGCTTTCGATAGGAATAATGCCTCAAATCATGATCTAAATCGATATCAGTGCATTAACCTTGATACTTTTTTCGATGGCTCGGGTCTAAGTGGTGGGTTGGCGATCATCTTTCTACGTCCTAAGACACTACGCATAAAAACACCATATACTTCGCTGCAATCTTGGACTCGATGCAAGAATATACTGTCATCGGTAGCATGGGTTAAGTAGAGGTTGGATCCCTTCAAATCCATTGTCCTAGAAACCTAGTGTGTGCGCATAACATAAAAAAAAAGAAAAAAAGAAAAATGAATAAATAAACAAAGAAGCTCATAAATGAAACATGTATCGTCTTTTGTTCAATGATTAGCCATTGACTGAAGTCTGTTTGGTGGACAGAGTTGCGGTTTCTTTCTTATTTCGTCTTTGATTTTCTTTCCCATAGGTATCCATGGAGAACCTAGGATGAAAACAGAAAATTAATGGACCAAATGTGCTCCCAACCAACTAGTTGATCGATTAGGCCTGTTTTAGCGGTGGTTCTAGAGAAAAAGGGAATTCTCGATTTTTGTATCTCCCATGTATTCCACATTTACGTTTGCTTAGGGACAAGTAAACATTCAAGTCTGGGAGATTTTGATCATCTTGTTTTCGTGTTTACATGTTCTTACAGGTTTTAATGCGTATTTGGTTCGTTTCGGAGTTAAAGAACATACACGAGACAAAGTACGAGCATCGTAGATCACAACAGAGCAAACAGGATAAGAAACGGACAAGGAATGGACAAGATATGAACTTGGCTGGGCATAGGCATTCACGGCCGGGTATGATGTACCGCACGACCGGGCGGTAATTGAATGGATTTGCCCCGAGAGTGATGCACGGCCCGGGCACTCCCAAAGCACGGTAGGGCACCCCTTATGGAAAGGTGCACGGTCGGGCTCCATTTCATGCACGATCGGTCACTCAATACACCAAACACCCCAGAGCGTTTTGCACGACCCGAGCGCTTGCATTGCACAGCCGGGCACCACCATGCATGAAGGGGCTGCACATGAAGCACGGTCGGTTACCTAGCCCTAGAACGCCGTTTGAAGAAAGGAAACCGATCTAGAAATAAGGAAAAAAGGCATGCCCGACCGAGCTGCATACCATGCATGGTCGGGCATGACTCAGAAAGTTTCCTATATCCAATTTGAGTGGTTTTTGTATGGGGTTATGTCATTATTGAGTTACAGAAAGTGGGGGGCAGAGATACATCATTCATCAGTTTAGAGAGCACTCTTGATAGAGGAGAGACACAAGGAGGCTGGAAGATCGAATCGGGAGTACACTTCGGTTGATTTCTATGCTCCTTAGACATTCTATTTCGTTTATGTTGTTTGATTTCGAACTTATGACTGAGTATTTGTTTTGTTCTAGTAGAAGGGATTAGTCCATGGCTATTCCGGAACCTTTTTTGATTTATTTATGAATGCAATTTCCCATTTTGTTAATCTATTCTTTGTCTGAGTGTTGAATCGTCTTGTATTTACGAAGACCAAGTACATGCATGTGTTAGGAATTAGGAGAGAGACCGAGAGAAGAATTCTAATCCTAGATGATCAGGCTTAGAACAACCAAGACTAGATCACGAAAGTAGAGTAGTAACGGTTGAGGGTTAATAGGAAGAATAATAGAACACATGGGCTTAGTTTAAGGTATCAGCCACGAAAGTTGGGGATAACTTGATTAGATCACTTTTTTATGCCTCGAGAGATGGTAAGAATTACATTAGAATTGTTCGTCTTAGATAAATTGATTGGGAATGCATGATTAGATAGATTAATTGTTGCTTTCAGAAGCTTTATAGTGAAACTGTATCCTAGAACATTTGACTCATTGTAAAGAACTCGTAGTTTATTCCTTTTCGTTATTTCATCTTATAACCAATATTTCATTCGTAGCATTTTTTATTCTAGTTTGAGCTTAGTTTGTGTTGCATAATATCTATAGGATCGACACCTAAAGTACTACACAAGTGTCGTGCACTTGCGTGTAGTTTAGGTTAATTTAGTTTAACTTGGAACACATCAATTTTCACCATTCACTCGTGCTAACATTAACCGTGAGTTTCGACAATCTTTGGTATAGTGACCATGACTTTGACATTTGAGACATATAATGTCACTGTTTCGTATAAAGGTTTTGTTGGTACATTGTGCTATTGGTCTGGATGTATCTTTGTAGGAGTTCTTTATGCTTTGAATTCCCTTGCACCAATCATTGTGGGGGTTGATTTGCCTCTCTTTGATAATAAAAGGGTGCATATCCATGTCTCATCACTGCACCCATTTCATCCAATGTCGCTATTGGTTTCTCTCCATACCATCGACGTGAACAAATTTGCTCAACCCACCATGCAAGCGCATACTCAATAAAATTCGCCCATGCTAGATTTACTTTTGTGAGTTCAAAATACTATGGCAATTGAAAACCATATATCTTTTCCTCTCCAATTTAAATATATTTCCACATCACTCCATCCAATGAACATGGGAATCTTCTCTTGATGTTGCTGATGTTATCATCGATTTGATCCTCATGCGTTGTTTGTGCCTCATGGGACAATCATACTCCTTATCTAGAACTCCAGCAAACTCGTCCTAATCCATGTATGAAGGGTATGAATTACGACCTGCTATGGTCTCCTTCATGGTTGTTCACACGTGACACTTCTTTAATTCGACCAAGTTGTTGGCTGACGATAGTGATCTCTTGCCTCATGCGCCTAAATTCATCCATCAACACTAGGATCAAGGCGTGTCTCTCACCGTAGGGTGGTTAGTCACGTTGACTCTTGGATCTAGACATTCGAAAGATTAAACAGAAAAGATGAAAGAAAATAAAGATGAACGAACCTCACAATCTCTCAGAAAAATGTATCACTCAATTTTTCTCGTTCACTCGTCTGTCTTTTCCTTGAATTCTCCTCTTTTATCTAGTTCAAAACTCAAGAAAAAACATGAAGGTAATTCCCAACGCCCAATTAAATTTTTACGCTACAAATGTGTAATCTCGACACTTAAGTAAATTTTCCGACTTTAAGGTAATACTATTTCGAACTAAGAACTCCTTATATTTTTCTTCTACCCCTTCCCTTTTTGTTTTTGTACTTTATTTTTTCTATTTTTTCTTCCTTTGTTATTGTTTTTTCATTTTTTTCCTTTTTCCTTTTTTTTTGCTTTCCTTTTTATGTTTTTCTTTTTCTCATCGGATTCCTTTTTTTCTGGTTTTTTCCTTTTGGGTGTTTTTCATTTACTTTTTTTTCTTTTTTTCCTAAAACAACAAAAACAAAAGTAAAACAAACTAAGTTGATCAAACTAAAAATGATAACTAGAATAAAAAATTATACAAACGAAAATTGCTAGGTGATAAAGTCTAAATTGTTCTAATATTTTCATCTATTTTCATAGTTAGTGTTATCATTTATTTTGATTTTATCGAGTATTAAGTACAATGTAGTATTCTTCTAGCATTTTTTCGTGTTTTGCAGGAAATGAGATATCGGGTTACAAACACGAGCAAATTTCGAAAAATGTTGGCAAAACTACTTCAAGCTCAGCTGTACACATTCAACACTCAAGCCTCCTTTGGTCACACAAAAATGGAAACAGAACAGCATCCGTGCGGGGTGGTTACCGAACCAGCATTTTTTCAGGTCATGTATGTAACAAACTTTCTAGAAACTCTCAAACGGAGAAAAATTCAAAAAGGGAGGCCACAATTAAGTAGGAACAGTATTGAACCCTAAGGATGACCATAAAGAGGCGGACAAAACACAAAAAAGAGAGCAGCACACACATAGAGAAAAAAACATAAAAACAGGATAGAGATGGGCGACGAACTCGGAAAGGGGAGGAGCTAATGAAGACTACGCTATTAGAACATGGAGGAATCTCATCCTGTATCTATGTTTAAAATAGACTTCTTTTGCATTTTTTTTCTAAGTCCATGTCCGAGTAGATCCATAGCCACGAGTTAGAGAGTTTTGCCAATATGTAATGAAGTCGTGTGCTTAATGCTTGGTGGTTCTTAATGTTTTTATTCATGTATGCAAGTTGAATAAATGATTATGGTATTTGATCGTTTTCAGAATGATTGATTTAAAATCTACGGCAGATCAGTCGATTGAACCTAGGGATTAGGATAGCAGTCTTAATGCATCTAGTAGATGAGATTACGCAGTTAGGAGATAGGTAGTATACATGCTAGATAGTGAACAAGTCTACGCCAATCAGATCCTACAATAAAGCTTGAATTCCCTGAATTCGTGATAATATCTAAGACCAATGATCTTTGTTAGCACTTCCTTGCATTATTGTGCATCTGTCGAAACGTATGGTGTCTAGTTTATTGAATTTATCTTGTTAGTTAGTTTAGCATTTACTTTGTATTGCATTCACTTAATTTATTTGTTACTTATCCTATTCATTAGTTTAATAACTTTATTGTTGCATCGGTTCCCTAGTGTTTAACCTTGATACTACACGATTCGTATTCTTACGGAGACATTAGTCTTGGTATTTATTACTTGAGATTAACGACATCATTTTTTTGGTGATGTTGCCAAGGAATTTATTACGGCTTTAGAGTTCAGATATTTTTTAAATTAGGATATACTCTTTTCTGGAGTCTTTATTTTCTTTCTTTTTGAGTCAATTTCTTTTACCTTTCGTAGCTCACACAATTTTCTTTGTGTCTTGTCTTTTCTTGTGCGGCTCACTAGTGCATGAGAAGCATCAGAAGCACTGATCTAGTTTACGATCTATAAATTGATAAAACTCTTCCAGAATTGAGAAACAAATCGAAAGCTAGTGCAAGCCAACCGATTAACGACACACCAGCGAACTTAGTCAATGAGCCCGAGGAGGTAATCGAACCAAAACCTGCAGACAAGAGCGAAGAAGAATAGATGGCGGAACGCATCAATCCAAACGCACCACATCTTGTTGCACCAAAAATTCCAACCGCTTTAACTTGTAGATCATACACGATTTCTAGGCATACGCAACTCTTGTTGTGCATCACTAGAAGGATCGCTCGCGTCGAATTACAACCAGCATTCATCCAAATGATTAGCAATGCAGTGTTTAGAGGGAGACCCACTGAAGATCCAAACTAGCATCTTACTAATTTCAAGCTACTAGATCGGGAGAAGGAGTTTCAAACGAAGACGTCATGTTGGTTGCTTTCCCGTTCTCAGTGAAAGATAAGGCGCAAGATTGGTTGTACTCCCAACCTCCGAATTCTATACGATCATGGGAACAACTAGAGGAGAAGTTCATGATGCGGTTCTTCCCTCAGAGTAAAGCTCAACTCGCTAAAAATTAGATTAACACGTTTGTGCTAGGAAGAGCTGAGAGCTTGTACGAAGCATAAGAATGATTTAAAGGCTATCCACGGCTTTGCCCACATCACGGCATGGATCAAAGTTACCTCATACACAATTTTCTGCAAGGACTCATGGACAACACAAGGATATTGATCATAGTCGCTGCTGGATGTTCCTTAAGTAACCTAACATTTCCTCAGATCGAGGACTTGATTGATCTGATGGCCGAAGAAGGAAGCAATGTTGCAGGAGAATACAACTGCAACACTCCATCAATGGTGGCCCATTTGCATGAGACGCATGTCTTATATGCCGATAGAGCTGATGTTAAAGATCAAGTTGCAGGAATCTACAATATGTTGTCTGAATCACATCATCTGCAATACTTATAGAACATGGGAGAACAAGGAGTTCAGGGGTACGAGGAGGTAAATTACATGAGCAAGAATCAGCCTTTAGAGAATATGTATAACCCCGGGCGGAGAAATCACCCCAACCTCTCATATAAGAACTCCGACGGTGTGTTAAACACACATCAACTATCGAAAAATTTCCAGCCGTGGATGCTGCAACGAAATCAGAACTTCCAGCCAAGAATGCAGCCCCAGAACCAAGGGTATCAGCCACGTGCACCACCACAGACCCAACCCTACGCAGCCCCCGATATCACAACCATGTTTGCCCACCTCCTCTTAAAACAGAAAAATCAAAAAACCTTTTGATGGTGGTGAAAGCGGAGCAAGATAATGCCAAGAAGCAGATGGAGGGCTTTCAAACCCATCTTAGGTATTTGGAAACGCAAGTCATGCAATGAGCGCAATAATCAGCAAGTCCACAAGGAATTCTACCGGGGGAGATCGGAAATGAATTCCCGTGAGCACGTCAACACCATTTAACTAAGGAGTGATGAGATGGTGGATCAGCTCGCTTCTTCGATGTTTGAAAGGGGTGAAGCATCTATCACAGCAGCAGAAAAGTCTGTCAATGAGCTTAAGGAGAAGCCCCAGGAGGAAGAGGAGAAAAAGTACATAAAACCAGCCCCGAGGCCACCTCCTTTGCCGTTTCGAAAATGTCAATGCAAGAAAACGGTAGATCAGCCTACTCCTTCAACATTTGAAAAAGATGAAACGTCTATTGCAGCAACGGAAAAGGCTAGTGATGTTGACAAACACGAGAAGAAACCCGAGGAGAAAGAAGAACCAAAGTACGTGAAACCCGGTCTAAGGCCGCCTCCTTTGCCGTTTTCACAACGTCAACACAAGAAGAACGATGATGCTCAATTCGCTAAGTTTGCTTAGATGTTAAAGAAAATGCACATCACCATTCCATTCCACGAAGCGTTGAAGAAGATGCCTTCATACGCTAAGTTCTTGAAAGATGTGCTATCGAACAAGCGGGTCGTGGAGACGGAGACCATAATGGTAACGAATTCAATGTTGCAACCAAATTTACCAAAGAAGATGCCCGATCGGGTATATTCGTGATCCCTTGTTAAATAGGTGATTATAAAATTAATCATGCACTCATCGATATCAAAACAAGTGTAAGCGCGCTACCATTTTCGTTATGTGAGAAATTGAATCTTAGGGGCAGAATGGATCTTCAACCTACACGGATGGCACTCACCATGAATGATCGAAGCGTGAGGATCCCCGAGGGCTTGCTGGAAGACGTATCACTACAAGTCGGAAAGTTGTTCGTTCTGGTCGACTTCATTGTCTTAGACATGGAGGAAGACGAGAGGCCGTTTCTTAACACCGCAAAGACGATCATACAATGCGATGAAGGAAAACTCACATTGAAGTTCATCGATGACCAGATCGCTTGGATGTCGTCTAGGGGTTAGAGAAATGAATTTAGGGTATGTGTCGGATTGCACGGTTAGTGGCTTTCGGTGGATAGAGGTCTGAACTAGGCACGCTTAGGTCGATGTTCGTATGACACATTGTTGTGCATGATGGCTGATTTTTCGAAATTCTTGTGCTAGTATATAGTTGTTATCTAACTCTTATTACGCTTAAATTTAGTTTTGCCGGAGGACGAGAAAAGGTTCAAGTCTGGGGGAGTTTGATAACGTCTAAATGTTTCTAGTCTTTTCATCTATTTTCATAGTTAGTTTTATCATTTATTTGGACTTTACCGAGCATTAAGTAAAATGTACACTTCTTCTAGTATTTTCTCGTATTTTTCAAGAAATGAGATATCGGGTTACGAACACGAGAAAATATTGGGAAATGATGGCAAAACTACTTCAAGCTCAGTTGTACACACTCAACACTCAAGCCTCTTTCGGTCATACAAAAATGACATGGCTGAACTGAAATGGAAATTTCCGGCTGCTGGAATAACACTTGGTAGGGCACGATTAAAACATGAAATGGAAACCTGGCTAGAGCAAGAAAAGGAAGCACGAAAGGGCAAGATAAGAAGTTAGTTCGAATAGAACAGCATCCGCGCGGGGTGGTTACTAAACCAGCATTTTTCCGCGTCATGTGTGTAAAAAACTTCCTAGAAACTCTCAAATGGAGAAAAATTAAAAAAGAGAGGCCCCAATTAAGTAGGACCAGTAGAGAACCCTAGGCAGGACCATAAAGAGGCGGACAAAAAACAAAAAGAGAGCAGCGCATGCATAGAGAAAAAAGTGAGTAGAACGTAAAAAAAAGATAGAGACGGGGCGACGAACTCATAATGGGGAGGAGCTGTTGAAGATTCCGGTATTAGAATAGGGTGGAATCTCGTTCTGTATCTATGTTTAAAATATACTTCTTTTTTGTTTTGTTTTCTAAGTACATGACCGAGGAGATCCATAGCAACGGGTTAGAGAGTTTTGCAAATATGTAATGGAGTCTTGTCTTTAATGCTTGGTGGTTCTTGATACTTTTTTATCTGTACGAAACTTGAATAAATGATTATGGTATTTGATCATTTTTCTGAATGATTGCTTGTTCATAATGCTTTTGTTCTTGTAAGATCCTTAATGAATGATTGTAGAAGTCTAATGAATCTACGCCAGGGGATTAGACTTTAGAACTTAGTCATTATTTAGGGTCTTAATCGATTTAGAATCTATGCCAGGTCGGTCGATTGAACCTAGGGATCAAGATAGTTGTCTTAATGCATCAAGTAGGTGAGATTATGCAGTTGGAAGATTGGTAGTATGCATGGTAGATAATAGACAAGTCTATGCCAGTCAGTTCCTACAATAGAGCTTGAATTCCCTGAATTCGTGATAATATCTAAACTAATAATCTCTATTAGCAGTTCATTATATTATTGTACATCTTTCAAAACCTATGGTGTTTAGTTTATTGAATTTATCCTGTTAGTTAATTTATTATTTACTTTGCATTCCATTCACGTAATTGATTTGTTACTCGCCATATTCATTAGTTTAATAACTTTATTGATGTATCGGTTCCCTAGTGTTCGACCCTGGTACTACCGATCTGTATTCTTGCGGATACATTAATCTAGGTATTTATTACTTGATAATAACCACATCACTAGGCTAACGCTAGATCGAGACTCTGATATTACTATATATGATCTTACAATGATTTTCTTTTGTTAGAGGAATTGATTTAGAATAAAACCCACAAGCAATCCGATAGTTGAACCTATAATTTGTCCTCATGATGAGAACATCGGACTCAAAACATAACTAAAGGAGGGTCACATGAACAAGGAGCTACCGCAAGGAAACGAGCATACCGAATCATCCCATGGCCTACTAACACGTGGACGAGTAAGGAGTTTGCGTAACAACACAGCGGAGATTGTGATGAAGGCAAGAGAGACTCTTAACAAGAAAGAGGATTCGGGCCCAACCCGAACAAGCATCAGTCGCTCTTTTTCATTGAAGCGGGCCTCAATCCGCCCACCTAAGAACCAATGGGCACGAGCGATGCAGATAAGAAAAGGCGGAAGATAAAGATCTTTCCTTATCCTTTCCAAACGTCCACAAAATTCTTTCCAACGGGTAGGAAATCTTCCAAGTCGATCTTATCCCATCGGATCAGTATCTTTTCCGTTCCAAAGATTCCTAACCACCATAAAATCATTCCAACGGCTAGTAGATCAATCTGTTATCTAGCATTTATGTATTTTTCTTATTTTAAGATGGAGCATCTCCTATATAAAGGACTCCGTTTTATTTTTAATGGACACAAAAATTTGAAGTAATAAACCTTTTTTCGTATTCATGAGCAGTGCTAAGAACACACCGACTTCAACTTGTCCTGCACCTCTAATGGTGTCTATCACTCCAACCCTAAACACCTCCACTTTATCCATTAACCTCAATCATCCACCTTCGTTGGAATGAACCTTGAAAAGTGATCTTAGGCCAATCAAGGAATCCTCTACCATCCTCCTCCCTCAACCACCATCAACGGATGATTTTCTTGAAGAGTGCCCTTAGGCCAGTTGAGAAAATTAACCGTGAGACCCTGAATCGTACTCCAGTGTTTGAGATTGCAAGATTCTTCATATGCATCCTGAGCTTCCACCCCGAGACGTGTATCATTTTGGTATCAGAGTCCGGTTCAAGGACCAAAGGTACTCTTCTATCTCCGTTGATTCGTTTTATTGTACTAATCCTTTCTTTGTTTTGTTTATTGTTATAAAAATCTATAAAAAATGACCGAACAAGGAGAGAACTCTACACGCAAGAACCAACTTTGACGCGATCATGCAAATGCTCCAGCGAATAGAGTTAAGAATGAATCGCCTTGAAGAAGAGCGGAGGCAACCTGTATGTGATTCACCATCTATTCATGAAAATGGTACATAAGAAGTATAGAACTACCGTATCCTCAACCTAGATGACGAAACATAGAGCATCACCACGACATAATCTTGAGAAAGAGGACAAAGAGTTGTCGAGACGACCAAGGCGATGCCACATCATCCTCGAGGATGAAGATTCGGACGAGGAGCCACCTCGAAAAAAAAACATGAACACAGTAAAATCACCTAATTTTGTTGGACGTGTTGACCCGGAAACCTATCTCGATTGAGAGAGGTAGATGGATAATATTTTTGAGTGTTACATGTATACGGAGTGCAAGAAGGTACAATACATCGCTGCTCAACTCACAGACGGTGCACTCACTTGGCGGATCGAGAGGTAAGCACTCGGCGATGAAAGCCCTCATGCGTAAAAGGTATGTACCCCCCGCTTCCATCGGGAAATACAATGAAGATATAGAAAGTTAAACCAAGGAGGTAAAACTGTCGAAGAATAATTCGATGAATTTGAGCATCTTTGCAATAGGCTAGAAATTGACGAAGATGAAGAAACTATGGTGGCTCAATTTCTAGACGGATTAAATGAATGAATCACAAGAAATGTAGAAAGACAACCATACCATGATAAAAAAAAAGATATATTGCATTTGTCGAGTCAAATTGAGCAACAGATCAAAAGAAAGCAAGCGAAAAGTCGCGGAAAGACACAACCCACATGGTCAGCCGGACAACCCCCAAGGATGCTGGAAAAACAAAGGATTGATGACCGTTCCAAGGGTAAAGCTCCTGAGACATCAAGGAATGTCAAAGGAGAAGGTAAAAATCTAATTCCCTCGAAACCAATTCATACTCATAAATTTGTATGTTTTAAGTGCAAGGGCATAGAGCACATAGCGCGAGACTCCCCTAATTCGCGAGTCATGATCCTCGATGATTGTGGAGAATACGAGACTGCGAATGAGGAAGAACCAAACCAAGAATGATGTGACTAGATTGAGTATCCAAAAAATGGAGAACTACTGGTAAAATGACACGTTTGAGCACAATGATCAACCCGCAAGAGACTTTCCAACAAGAGACGATCTTCTACACAAAATGCATCGTCAAAGGTAAGGTATGTTGACTTATTATAGATAGCGGTTCTTTTACTAATGTTGCAAGCATCTATATGGTCAAAAAGTAACCATACCCTTCAACAATTGTAAGTACCATGATGAAGTACTTTGTGATGTCGTGCCAATGCAAGTTGGTCACATTATACTAGGGAGGCCATGGTAATTCCACCGAGAGGTAACACATGATGGAAGGACAAATTTCTATTCCTTCGTCATGGACAAAAGGAAGGTAACACTAGCACCTCTTAGTCCTCCACAAGTACATAAATTAAAACTCAAGCTAAACCATGAGGACAAAAAGAAATCAAATTTTTATATAAAAGCTAGTGTTGTTTGTAAGACTTTGAGAAATGAAAGCCCGATATTACTAATGGTCTACAAAGATTTCTCGATAGGCCAAAGCACGATGGACTATCCTCCAAAAGTCACCAACATACTTGAAAAATATCGCGACTTATTTCCCGAGGAAATACCAGTCGGATTACCACCCATACGAGGCATCAAAAATCAGATAAATCTCAACTCAAGAGCACCATTGCCAAACCGACCAACATACTGCACGAACCCCGAGGAGACAAAGGAGTTACAACGACAAGTCCAAGAGCTCATGGAAAAAGGCTACATCTGAGAAAGCTTAAGTCCATTCAATGTCCTCGTACTACTAGTACCAAAGAAAGATGAGACTTGGAGTATGTGTGCCAACTATCGGGAGATCAACAACATCACGATCAAATATCGACATCCCATCACAGTGTTGGACAACATGCTAGACAAGCTATGTGGGGCAACGGTCTTCTCCAAGATCGACTTCAAGAGCAGATATCACCAAGTCTGCATGAGAGAAGGCGATGAACAGAAGACGACCTTCAAAACAAAACAAGGACTATACGAGTGGCTCGTCATGCCTTTCGGGCTTTCTAACGCCCCCAACACCTTCATGAGGCTCATGAAACATGTTCTAAGAGCCCACATCGGTAAATTTGTTGTAGTTTACTTTGACAATATTCTTGTTTATAGTAAAACTTTTAGGGGACATATTGTACATCTTGAGCTAGTGTTAGAGAAGCTCCGAAAGGAACAACTCTATGTAAATCTCAAGAAGTGCTACTTTTGCACTGATGAGATGGTTTTCCTAGGTTTTTGTAGTAAGTTTGCAGGGGTTACGCGTAGACGAGGACAAAATCAAAGCAATACAAGACAGACCAACACCGACAACTACCGCACACGTACGAAGCTTTGATGGGCTAGCAAGCTTCTACCGCCGGTTTGTGAAGGTCTTCAGCAGCATAGCCGCACCCCTCACCGTGGTTATAAAAAAGGACAAGGCATTCGAATGAGGAGAATCACAAATCAAGGAATTCAAAACGCTGAAGGCGAGTCTCACCATCGCACCTATCCTAGCATCGCCAGACTTCAACAAAACATTCGAAGTGGAATGTGACGCCTCAGGGATCTGCATTGGTGCGGTCCTTGTTCAAGAACGATGACCAGTGGTGTATTTCAGTGAGAAGTTAAGTGGAGACACAATTAGCTACCCCACGTACGATAAGGAGCTCTACGCCCTTGTCCGCGCATTGGTAACATGGCAACCCTATATATTGGCGAAAGATTTCGTCATCCACACTGATCACGAGACCCTCAAACATCTCAAGGGTCAGACTTGTCTAAAGCGGCTAACAGAATGGAGTTCGTTGAGCCCATTCAATACATAATCAAGTACAAGAGGAAGGAAAATGTGGTAGTTGACGCCCTATCAAGGAGACACGCCCTCATCACCACCATGGAGGCTAGAAATTTGGGGTCAAGCACATTAAGGAACAATATGAGCAAGATCCAGAGCTTGGCTAGATATTTCGAATATGTGAAGAAGGAGCTTGTGAACCATTCTACAAACACGATGGATATCTCTTTCGCGACAGACGGCTTTGCATTCCGCAAAGCTCTATGAGAGAACTGTTGGTTCAAGAAGCACATGGAGGAGCACTTCGGCGTGGAGAAAACCTTAGCCACCATAGAGAAGCATTTCTTCTAGCCCCGCCTCAAGCAAGACATAGAACGGCTTTGTGCACAATGTATCGCGTGTCACCAAGCTAAGTTTTGTGTCCATCCCCCACGGTTTGTATCTTCCTCTACCCATCCCGACTCATCCATGGACTGATTTGTTGATATACTTTGTTCTTGGACTTCAAAAGATCCGAAACAAAGATTTTGTCTTTGTTGTTGTCGACAGGTTTTCAAAAATGGCGCACTTCGTATCCTTCTCGAAGACCAATGATGCAACCAGTATTGCTGATCTTTTCTTCAGGGAGATCGTCTACATCCATAGGCTACCCAAAACGATCGTATCGGATCGGGGGTAGCAAGTTTTTGAGTCATTTCCAGCATACACTTTCGCGGAAGCTAGGAACAAAATTTGTGTTTTCCACCCTATACACTTGGCCACAAAGCACTCGCCATTTAAGGTCGTATATAGGTTTAATCCCATCACTCCCTTGAACCTCTCGGCTATACCAAGCAAACACTACTAGAAAATTCAATATTGCAAATGGATTTTACGGACTCCGAGTTCCATCCCTAAATTTGGGGACGAATTATAAATGGATTAGGGATGGATTTCATTATCCGTCTCTAATCCGTCCGAAATTTTGTGTATAGATGAACTGTTCCTAATTGGTCTGCAAATACGGATGGATTAGAAACAGATGAGTAAGGCTTCCCAGATTAGGGACGGTAGAGCATAGGCGTCCGCAATTTTCGGTTCCGCCCGCGCGTCGTCTCCAGTACCGCCCGCAACCTCCCGCAGCCGTCGGCGTCTTCTCCACCAGTCGCCCTCTCCACCGATCCTCCACGAAACACAAGGTTCGAATCGTTCTCAATCGCTAGTTTAGGAGAAAAAAATTGGCTTAGGAATTGAAAATTGCTTAGGTGAAAAATTGGTGAAGAATTTAGTTGGATTTTACTTAGGAATTGAAAGTTGATTAGTAATCTAGTCCAAAATTTTATTAGGAATTGAAATTGGTGAAAATGTTTGTTGCATATTGCTTAGTTATGTTGTCAAAAATTTGATCAGGAATTGAAATTGGTGAAAAGGTTTGATGGATATTGCTTAGTTATGTTGTCAAAAATTTGATTAGGAATTGAAATTTCATTCTAATGGAATGTCGTTCTAACGTACGTAATATTTTAATTTACATTTCAGCATGTCGCGACGCGTTGGAAGAGGCGGTAAAACGAGAAACCGCCCTTAGTCTGAGGAAAGTGGTAACATGTCCTCTCATTCCCGACATTCCATTTCAGGATTTTCGGAATATATGAATCCAAATTTCTTCCGGGACACTGGATCGACACAATCAGTGCAATATACTCCTTATTATCCACAAATCCAACCACCAGTCGATCCAGTAATGCATCACGAACCTGAGATGCATGATGAACCAACTATAGAAGAAATTTAATCAATGGATGAAGAACGACGCAAGCTTTCTCGTTTAAACCCTATTCGTGGAGACGACACACTATGGTACATATACGTACGTTCAAATGTCAATTATAAATAGTTAATTAAATGTCAATTTATCTTAATTTTGATTTGTAGGTTTGGATTCGATCAACTTTCTCGTCACATAACAAAGACGATGAAAGCAGATTACGATCGGCCTTGTTACAATTGGACACAGACTGATCCAGAAATTAAAGAACGATGGTGAAAATCATTTGCGGTATGTTTTAAACAATTTTTAATTTTATCAAGTAATTGAAGTTATAGTTTAAATATAATAAGCTTTTTATTATTTCAGCAAAAATTTTATTGGAATCTCGATCTTACTAGACTAGTAAAGTCTGAATTTGAACGGGTTACGGGAGTTCGTCTCAAGTGAGACGAAAGGAAAAACCCTTTGGATAGCGGAAGATGTTTGGGATGATCCAGCATTTAAGCAAAAAAGCGAGCGAGCAAGTAAATCCCGGCGTTTTGATAGAGAAGGATACGGGATGAGCGTACATATGGCAGGATCACGTTCTTTTATGGAAGTATACGAAGATTTGGTAAGCTTTATAATACTTTTTATGCATTTACAAAATTAACATTTAATTAATATTAAACTTATATCTTTTTTAATTTTTTCAGGCGAAAGAGAAGGGATCTGAACCATCGTACCTAGAATTGTTGGAATGTACGCACGTTAAGAAGTCTGATGGTTTATGGGTACATCCCAAGGCGAAACGTCTTCACGATGAAATTGAAAACATGGCAGCGGAACGAGTATCGCAAATTCTCCCGAGAGAAGACGGAAGACAAACTACCCTTAGTTAGGAAGAGAACAACGAGTTGTATCTCGAGTTGTCCCTAAAATTGCGGACGACCAACCTTTCATCCACAAATATTGCGAACGACCCACCCTCCGTCCGCGAACTTTGCGGACGACCAACCTTCCATCCGCAAATATTACGGACGATCCACCCTCTATCCGCAAATGTCGATCGGCCTCCCGTCGGTAATTTTCCAGCATATCGAAGTCCTTTTTGGTCGTTTAGTTGCGAACCGTTTGTGGACTGAAGTTTCCGTCCTTAATTGTGGACCGTTTACGGACTGAATTTTCCGTCCTTAATTGCAGACGGATTACAAACGGATAACATTTGGCGACGCTCATTTGCGGACTACCTGTGGTCGTCCCTAAATCGTGATTTTCTTATAGTGAAAGAGTTCACCAACTTGGACAGCGAGAAAAAAGCTGAACTAATCAAGAGGTTGCAGGAGAAGGTTCGGGAAAACATAAGGCAAAGGACTGAACAATACGCCAAATAAGCCTACAAGGGATGGAAAACGATGGTACTCGGCGAAGGAGATTGGGTGTGGCTTCACATGAGGCCAGAATGGTTCCCCGACAAAAGGAGTTCGAAGCTAGCACCAAGAGGAGACGACTGATTTCGCATTCTAGAGCGGATCAATGACAACGCCTACCTTCTCAAACTACCAAGGGAGTATAACGTGTCCACAACATTCAATGTTGTTGATCTATCCCCATTTGATGTAGATAATAACATTTCGAGGACGTAACGCTCGCAAGGGGGATTGATAAGGACATCAATGCATAACCAAAAGAAGGGTCACATGAACGAGCAACTACTGTAAGGAAATGAGCAGACGTAATCTTCCCACGACTTACTAACATGTGGACAAACAAGGAGCTTTTGTAACAAGGCAGCGGAGATTGTGATGAAGGCATGAGAGACTCTTAACAGAAAAAGGATTTGAGCCCAACCCAAACAAGCATCACGTCGATCTTTTTCATTAAAGCGGGCCTCAATCCGTCCACCTAAAAACCGATGGGATTGCGCGATACGGATAAGGAAAGGCGGAAGCTAAAGTTCTTTCCTTATCCTTTCCAAATGTTAAGAAAATCCTCTCCAACGGCTAGGAAATCTTCTAAGCCGATCTTGTCCCACTGGATCAGCATCTTTCCCGTTCTGAAGATTCCAAATGGCCAAAAAATCTTCACAACGGCTAGTAGATCAATCTGTTATCTAGCATTTATGCATTTTTCTTATTTTAAGAATGAGCCTCGCCTATATAAAGGATTCCATTTCATTTGTAATGGACATATAAATTTGAAGTAATACATCTTTTTTTCGTATTCTTGAGCAGTTCCAAGAACACAGGGACTTCAACTTGTTCTGGGAATAATTGAAGCCATATCGAATGTATCAAGAGGCTTTTGCATCTGTTGTGGTCTCCATCACTCTACCCCCAAACATCTCGACTTCATTCATCTCTCCACACTCCACCTACATTGGAACGAACCTTGAAGAGTAACCTTAGGCCAGTCAAGGGATCCTCCACCATCAACCACCGCCAATGGATGACTTCTTGAAGAGTGTCCTTAGGCCAATCGAGAAAATCAACCGTGATAACCCGAATCCTACTCGAGTGTTTGAGATTGACGAATTCTCTGTACGCATCTCGAACTCCCACCTCGAGACGTGTATCACCTCTTAAAACAAATATGTACTAAAATCTGACTACATCATGACTAGAGAACTTTCTTGAAGCATATGGTGAATTCTTGATACTAGTAAAGATGCCAATTTTCACCAATATCTAGTTTCTTTTGGTGTAGCTGACTCCGAGAATGATGCTAGTTGGACATAGTTTATGACAAAGCTTCTAGAGGTAATACCGGATAATCATGATTTGTTATTCATCTCGGATCAAAATAAGAGCATTGTCAAGCGATAAGCAAGAATAGAAGAACGCTAAACATGGGTTTTGCGTTTGGAATTTATCACAAGATGTGTCGAAAGTTTACCATTGTAGGAAAACAGATACGGAATCCATAGCCAAGAAGTTTAAACGATGTGCTAAGGCCTATTCGATGAAACGATTCATGAGCTATATGACGAATTCAAGACTAAGTACCCTCAAGTTGCTACCTATGTTGAAGATGGTGTTGAGCTTGAAATATGGGCAAGATGTTTCCTGGCGAGCGGTAAAACATTGATATTACCAATGGAATTGAATCTATCAATTCGATATTTAAAGATGCAATGAAATGCTCGTTGTTGCCAATGTTGGATGCTATATTTTTAAAGGCAGGAAAATGGTTCAATAAGCATATAAAGAATTATGTCGGTGGATCAAGTTTCAGAAGCTGAAAACTTCGTTGGAGAGCATATTACACACACGGTTCATGGAGTCGACGAGGTTGCAGGTGCATCAACTAAACGAATTTACACGCGAATTCAATATCATTGGTCATGATTGGAAAAATATTTGGGGGATGTGAGAAGTTGAACGTGTACTTCTAGAGCCTTCGATATTGATAAATATTTGTGTGTCCATGCTCTTACCGCTGCTAAAGGATGCTTTGATTATATACAAATCAATGATTTGTGTTTTAAGTTCTACTTGAAAGAACAATGGGCGGTGACATATGTAAGGACATTTAACATTGTTCCCGGTTAATCTTTAGATTGTTCCAGATGAGATACGAGAATTGATGGTCTTACCTAAAAAAAATCAGACACAAGAAGATGATTCGATTAACTCGAACACCATGTGCTGGAAAACTACAACGAAAAGGACGTAAAAGAGTTCGTCGATGATTGGCCACAAAAGAAATTTTAAGTATTGTTGTTGTTTAAGTATTTTTAACATTCAAGTAATGTTTTTGTATAAAGTATTGTTAATGTTCAAGTATTATTTTTATATAAAGTATTGTTAACGTTCAAATATTACTTTTGTATAATGTTTAACTATTGCTAAGTATAAGCACGTTATGGAACAACGTTCATGCTAAGTACTAGCACGAACGTTGTACAAACACGTTGTGCTAAGTACTAGCACGAACTTTGTACAAGCACGTTCTGTACAACGTTCGTGCTAAGTAATACCAAGAACGTTGAACAAACACGTTGTATACAATGTACATGCTAAGTAATTCCACGAACATTGTACAACATGTTGTGTACAATGTTCATGCTAAGTAATACCACGAATATTGTACAAAAATGTTGTGTACAACGTCCGTACTAAGTACTACCATGAACGTTGTACAAACACGTTGTGTACAAGGTCTATGCTAAGAACTACCACGAACATTGTGCAAACATGTTGTAAACAATGTTCGTGCTAAGTACATGTCGTGTACAATGTTCTTTCTACATGTTGTGTATAACGTTCATGCTAACTACTAGCACGAACATTGTACAAACACTTTGTACAAACAAGTTCTGTACAATGTTTGTTCTAAGTACTAATACGAACGTAGTACAAAACGAGTAACCAACGTGTGTACAACGTATGTGAACAATGTCTGCATATAACGTGTATTATACTCATTTTTAAACCCTCTTAAATCGTACTTATGGGATTTAAAATGTTCGTAAATTATTCAAAATGATAATTATGACCATAAGGATATTCAATCAACATTCAATTCCTGAAAAATACTAAATCACATTTTATAAAACCCAGTTGTACTATAGTTGTACCTTTGATTTTTGGGTTGAAATTTTGTTATTAGTTAATCTAATGTGTTATTCCACATTTGTATCAAATCAGAATTTATAATTCGATTGTTCTAATTATTAATAATCAGCCATAAACTAAGACAAATGATATATAGTATGAAGTTTATGTACTAGTTACATGTTTCATCATGTAATATATGGTTTGTTACAATAAACAATTATAATGTGTCTTTTTAGTAAACTAAACATGTATTATTACGAACAAGTAATGATAAAGACTAATGTAACAAGTTCAATCCAAAATTTTGAAGTTCAACCAGGGTACAATTCGATTTTATCAATATCAATTTTATTTTATTTAAATATTTGAATATTGAGAAAATAATTATGTTGATACTTTTTGAGATTCACTTTTTTCTTTTTTTCTCTTTTGGTAAATATGTTTTAACAAATGAGATTTATCTTTTTTTCTTTTGGTATCTATGTTTAGATAGATATTAGATTTGTCTTTTTCCTTTTTTTCCTTTTAAAATTCAAACTGTAGAAACACGTGTAAGCTTAAAATTCAAACTCAAGTTTAAAATTCACTGTTCATGTTGGTACAACATTGTACCACATACCTTGTACACATTGCACCTCTAACGTTGTATAAAAAAAATTATACCACGAAATTTATACCACACACATTGTACCATGAATATTTTACTACACACGTTGTATCACACACCTTGTTTGTACTTCGACTTACACATCCTTGAGTATTCGGAGAATTGAGCATTCTTTATGGGTTTTCTGAACGTCTACCCTAGTATTGGAACACTCTCATATACAAGAAATTGTTATCAAATTTATAACAAATTATTAAACTAATCAAATTAGTACAACTAATTAAAAAACGAATTCACATTTACCTCCAATGTCAAAATAAACCTAGGAAATGTCAATGTTTTCTTTACTTCACCTTGAAAAATATTGAGCATATGATTAATCTCACAAAGAACCTTAGCAAACATGAACTTTTCCAATGGAAAATTGGTGCAAGCTTCTAGGTCATCGATAATTTGCATCAAGAAATTGTCAATGGGACCATTGGATTTATTCTTTCCCCCAATGACCGTGTCTAAAACGTACAATATGGTCATCTTCAACCGGCCTTTGGACCTCGACCTTCGGATTGGCCAATACCTATTCTTGAACCCATTGCCACTAAGTCTTGACCATTGTGGTGGATATTCGTGAAAATTGAGTCTAGATATCACGTTGTGCGGTATCAACGAATACCAAATAGGCATACCATTTAGCATGAACCAAAATTTGTTACTCTTCATTGTCGTTGCAGAGCAGAGAAGCAGCGTCTACAACCAAACAGTTTTATTTTGCTTCATCCTCCCCATATGGAATAAATGCTTGAATTGAGGATGTTGCACAAACCATTCCAATTTTTTTGGGAGCAAGGCTTTTTGCAATTCTACGATCGTCATGAATACAAAGTACTTTGTTACAATTTTACAAGATTGCAATAACTTGCTAAACTAAAAATATAATCCTCTAAGATCCATTGGTCCGCTTGTTGAGACATGTCAAATAATAGAAAAAAAGGAAAAAGTTTAGGAAAAACAACCTATTCCCCCCTCGAAAATACTGTTTTAGTCCTATTCCCCCTTCATTTTGACTACATCTTATTCCCCCCTCGATTTTTAGTTTTCATCCTATTCCTCCCTCAAAAATACTGCTTTAGTCCTATTCCCCCCTTGATTTTGATCCACATCTTAATCCCCATCGATTTTTAATTTTTATTCTATTGCCCCCTCAACTACCAAAAATCTGCCTAAAACCCCTCCGTTATTTATTCGTTAATTATTTTTTAATCGACCCGAATTTGACCAAATTTTAACTTTAATTTTGACCCAAAATTTACTCAACTTTGACCTAATATTCATTCAATTTTGACTCGATTTAACCGAATTTGTACTTAATTTGGACCCGAATTTTTACTTATTTTAACTCGAATTTTAACAATACATCAAGTTAATTATTCAATTCAATCGATTTACTTGATTTAACTGATTTCGAGTCAAATTGAGTACGATTTTTTACTTGAAATCAATTTTTACCCAAATTTGATCCTAATTTTGACTCAATTTTAACCCAAAACCGATCCAATTTTGAACCAAATTGTGACATCAATTTTAACTCGATTTGAGCCCGGATTTTACTTAATTTTGACTCGAAATTTACTTAGTTTTAACCTGAATATCAACAATAAATCAAGTTTATTATTCAATTTAGTTGATTTCGAGTTAAAATTAAATACAATTTGTTAATTATATCAAACTTGGATCAAATCGATTTAATCAATTTGTCCCGATTTTGACCCGAATCCGATCCATTTTTTTACTGATGCGTATCAGAGTTAAATAACCTAATCTACCCGCAAGTGCACGGCACGTGTGTAGTATTTTAGGTGTCGATCCCACAGAGACTACGCAACACTACCTAAACCCGAACTACGAATCAAACTTGCTAACGAAAGAATGTGGATGAAGAATGAAATACTGAAAGTAAATAAGCTACTCGGGTTCTAACGATAAGACAAACGTCCTAGGAATCCGGTTTCACCACAAGACTACCGAAACCAATGATCAACCTATCTATCATGCAATCCCAATTAAAGCTATCTAAGGCGGACGATCCTAACATGATATCTACCCTCTCTCAAGGCATAGACACGTGATCTAGACAAGCTGCCCCCTACTTTCGTGGCTGACACC
>CM071863.1:52942864-52958603 GCA_036759665.1 Gynandropsis gynandra
AATTACCGAGAGGTAACTGAGCATGTTCATGGCCGTTCTGATTATCGATATTCTGTTGTTCTGACGGCTCTGTGTTGTCTTCTTCCTTACCCTTTCTCAGTAGTCTGCAAGTTCGCTCGATCTCTGGGTCGATTCTGAGTAGACTAGAAGTGCCCTGCGACCTGGTCATACACCAAAAAGAACGAACGAAAGGAACTTAGGTAGAAAGAATCGAAAGTAAAAAGCAAAAATAAAAACAAAGCAAGAAGGACTCTAGGTTCGAATCTAAGACGCGTTGACAATAGTCCCCGGCAACGGCGCCAAAAACTTGATGCGTATCAGAGTTAAATATAACCTAATCTACCCGCAAGTGCACGGCACGTGTGTAGTATTTTAGGTGTCGATCCCACAGAGACTATGCAACGCTACCTAAACCCGAACTATGAATCAAACTTGCTAACGAAAGAATGTGGATAAGGAATGAAATACTGAAATTAACTAAACTACTTGGGTTCTAACGATGAGACAAACGTCCTAGGAATCCGGTTTCACCACAAGACTACCGAAACCGGCGATCAACCTATCTATCATGCAATCCCTGTTAAAGCTATCTAAGGCGGACGATCCTAACATGATATCTACCCTCTCTCAAGGCATAGACACGTGATCTAGACAAGCTGCCCCCTACTTTCGTGGGTGACACCTTGAACTAAACCCATAGGCTCTATGATTCATCCGTTGACCCTCAACCGTTGCTACCCTACTTTCGTGGTCTAACCTCGGTTGTTCTAAACCTGACTTTCTAGGATTAGAATTCTCCTTTCGGTCCTTCTCCTAATCCCTAACACATGCATCTACGTGGCCAGCACAAACACAAGTAAATTGAAGCATTTAGATAAAGAATAGATGAACTAAAACGGGAAGATGCATTCAAAATAGATCAAAAGTGGTTTCGGGATAGCCAAGGGCTAATCCCTTCTCCTAGAACAAACAAACTACTCGCTCATGCGTCTGTAAAGAAACATAAACATAGTAGAAAGTCTAAGGAACATAAAAACCAAACAAAACCGAAGTGGTGGTGCTTGATCTCCAATGCTCCTTGCTTATCTACTCGCAAGAATCTGCTCTATCTTTCGCTAAATTGTTCTCCTCTGTATGCTTGCTGTAATGACGTCTTTTTGCCTCCTTTTAAGCCTCCTAAGTCGGTCCAATTGTTGCCTAAAATGTCCCACGAGTTCCTTTATGGTTTAAGTTAATTTTACTTAAGTTTTGAGCAGTTACGGGCCGCGACCCGCTCCGGCAATGAGTGTGCCCGCTCGGGCACGGCTAGGGTAACTCGTGCGCGTCTTGTGGCTGGAATGATGCCCGATCGGGCATGGCATGTGTGCCCGCTCGGGCACAAGGCAAAATGGTCGGGCATGCTTGCCCGAGTCGTGCTAAATGGTTCACACAATTGGCCGTAGGTTTTGCCCGATCGTGCAAGGGTTGTGCCCGACCGGGTGAGGCTTTTCCATGCTCAATCTCGTCCCGTTTGTCCCGTGATGATTCCCGAAGTTGCTCCTTAGCTCCGTGCATGTTCCTTTAGCTCCAAAATGGTCCAAATACGCGTAAAAATCTGTAAGAACATGAAAAGCACGAAAGCAAGTAAAACGGATACGGAATCATACGTAGAACATCACATATGTATCAAAAACGTCTCCTAAATCGTGCAAGAAATACGTATGAAAACGAGATGATCATTTACACAAAGTGTGACCCCAATTTTGAATCGATTTTAACCCGAATATTTATTTAATTTTGGCTCGATTTAATTTTAAATGTTATTTTTAGTAACTTATATTTTAAATGTTATATTTTGACCTGATTTAATTTACTAAAATATAAATTAAATCGGGTCAAAATTAAGTAAAAGTTTGGGTTGAAACCGAGTCAAATTTTAGGTCACAATTTGGGTCAAAATTAGATCGGATTCGGGTCAAAATCAGCGTAAATTGATTAATTAGATTTGATCCGATTTTGATATAATTAACAAAATCGTATTCAACTTTGACCTAAAGTTAACTAAATTGAATAATTAACTTGATTTATTGTTGATATTCAGGTTAAAATTAAATAAATTTCGAGTCAAAATTAAGTAAAAGTTCGGGTTCAAATCGAGTCAAAATTGGGGGAACAATTTGGATCAAAATTGGATCCGTTTTGGGCTAAAATTAAGTCAAAATTGTTGTCAAATTTGGGTAAAAATTGATTTCAAGTAAAAACCGTACTCAATTTTACTCGAAATCAATTAAACCAAGTACATCGATTAAATTGAATAATTAAATTCATTTATTGTTAAAATTTGGGTTAGATTTAATAAAATTTTGGTTCAAAATTAAGTACAAATTCGGGTTTAATCGAGTCAAAATTAGGTCAAATTTGAGTCAAATTCGGGTCAACGTTAAAGTAAAAATTGGGTCAAAATCGGGTGGGTTAATGATCGTTTCATTTTCATACGTATTTCTTGCAAATTCTAGAGATGTTTCAACGTCGATATCATCCTTGAGGAGGAGACACATACAACATCCGGATGCAAACACCAAATTCTAGAGATGTTTTATGATATAGATGCGATGTTTACGTATGATTTTGTATCCGTTTTACTCGTTTTCGTGTTTTCGTGTTTATTCAGGTTTTTATGCGTATTCGGTTCATTTTGGAGATAAAGGACGTACACGAGACAAAGTACCAACATCGAGGATCATCACGGAACAAACGGGACGAGAATCGGCAAGGAATAACACAACCCACACGGGGCATTCACCTAGCTCATGCGGGGCTTGACCTGCAGCAAACTCAGCACGGGTCGGGGAGGTCATCAGTACGCTCGGGCATCAAGTGAAGCCTCAGCCCACGCGGGGCACACCTCAGCCCACTCGGGGCACACTTCAGCCCCCGCGGGGCTCAGTTCAAGCGAACACGCGTAGCACACCTCAGCTCGCCCGGGGCACACACTCCAGCCCTCGCGGGTCACGTCCGTCACCTGCAAAAACCAGAAAATGAAACTTGTCTAAACACGAAAAGGAACTTGTTAGTTACATATAAAAAGAGGAAAACGACGTTAGAGAAGAAGAATAAGAGATATTTTGCTGGAGAAAAGAATGGAAACATTGCCCAACTTAATCAAGAATGGAAAACACACGAAAAAGGAAAAACGGTGGCTGCTGCGACAAAGAGGAAGAAGTGAACTGCCAAAAGGAAAAACAATGAGAAAAGGAAAGAAAACAAGAAGGAAAGATAAGGAGGAGAGCTAGGGTTCGTGGATAGGAGTTAGAGAGGAGAAAACACAGCCGTTGAGAGGGAGTTGAAGAGAGAGTAGAGAGAGAATCGGAGAAGGAAGAGACTCTTGCAAAGGAGACATTCAAGGGGAATTGGAGATCAATTTAAGACTTCAGTTTTGTTTGGTTTTTATGTTCTTTAGACTTTCTACTTCGATTATATTGTTTGCTTTTGAAAGCATGAGCGAGTAGTTGTTTTGTTCTAGGAGAAGGGATTAGCCCATGGCTATCCCGGAACCACCTTGATTTATCTTTGCATGCAATTTCCCGTTTTCGTGTATCTATTCTTTGTCTGAGAGCTTGAATGACTTGTATTTACGAAGGCCAAATAGATGCATGTGTTAGAGATTAGGAGAAGAACCGAAAGGAGAATTCTAGTCCTAGAAGATCAGGTTTAGAACAATCGAGGTTAGGCCACGAAAGTAGGATAGCAGCGGTTGAGGGTGTAACGGATGAATCATAAAACTTATGGGTTTAGCTTAAGGTGTTAGCCACGAAAGTAGGGGATAACTTGACTAGATCACGTGTATATGCCTTGAGAGATGGTAGATATCATATTAGGATCGTCTGCCATAGATGACTTAATTGGGATTGCATGATTAGATAGGTTGATTGTTGGTTTCGGTAGTCTTGTGGTGAAACCGGATTCCTAAAACATTTGTCTCACTGTTAAGAACTTGTAGTTTATTTGTTTATAGTATTTCAATCTTAAAACTCAATATTCGTTTGTTTGCAAGTTTGATTCATAGTTTGAATTTAGTTTGTGTTGCGTAATCCCTGTGGGATCGACACCTAAAGTACTACACACGTGTTGTGCACTTGCGGATAGTTTAGGTTATTTGTTTAACTTTGAATATGCACCAGTTAACAGATAATTAAAGGATAAATAAAGGAGGGGGTTTTAGGTAGATTTTTTATAGTTGAGGGGGGAATAAGATGAAAACTACAAATCGAGGGGGGGGGGAATAGGATGTGGATCAAACTCAAGGGGATCGAACTAAAGCAATATTTTCGAGGGGGAAAGAGGATGAAAACTAACAATTAAGGGGGAATATGACTAAAGTAGTATTTTCGAAGAGGGAATAGGTTGTTTTTCCAAAAGTTTACTACTGTAAACATAACAAACTTGAAAAAAGTTGTACTATGTGTGCGTGTAGTACAATGTGCTTGTACTACGTGAGCGTGTGGTACAATTTGTGCTTGTGGTACAATATGTATGTGTGGTACAATGTGTTTCTATAACGTGTGTGTTGTATAATGTGTTAGTACAACGTGTGTGTGGTATAACGTGCTTGTACAATGTGTGTGTAGTACAAGGTGTACATGTGGTACAACGTGCTTGTAAAACGTGTGAGTGTGGTACAATATGCTTGTACAACATGTGTGTGTGGTACAATGTGTGAGTATGATATAACATGTTTGAACGTGTAAGTGTGGTACAATGTGCTTGTACAACGTGTATGTGGTACAACGTGTTTGTCGCACACATCTGTGGGGTACAAGATGCTTGTAAAACGTGCTCGTGTGGTACAATATGTTTGTCGCACAATGCGGGGTGGCATAAAATCGACCCACATGGTACAACATACGTAAATAAGGAAAAATTTAAAAAAAATGATGAAAGATAAAAACTTTTCGTACGAAGATGGTAACCCAACGATGAACTTAACCATGTATACATATATTATCGGACGATACCACGTGATATTCATCCGAAAAGGATGATAAAGATGGTGAGATTTTCATATTTTGAAATAATTTTGTACGGATTTGGAGAATTTTCGAATATTTTTCGATGAAATGAAAAAAAGATTGTTTTTTGTTTTATTTTGGAAACCGTAAGTGGGGCGTCACAAGTTAAACACTTGGAAAAAGGTAGGTCGAACGTCGCAAATTAAAAAATTTTCATGTGAGTGAGACAATGATATTTTTATCATATTTATGTAAAAGAATATTAAAATTAATAATGTATTTTCTTTGTTAAAAATTAAAGATATATTAAATTAAAATTTTAGAATGAGGTTATTTTAGTACATTAGTTATTTGAGTTTGAACCTAAATAAAACTAAAGAATTGTGGTTAAAATAGTTTTTATTAAAATGATTTTTAAAACGAGTTCTTCGCCTACAACATAAAATAGAATGGCACGAACCGGACGGCGAAACCATTTCCTCCGGTTGAATTCAATTTCGTGGTTCTCCGCCTCCGGGACGAGGATTCAGCAGAAATTGGATTTTTTTCTGAACGATCTGATCGATTAGGGTTATCTTGTTCCTTTCCATAACTTGGGTGTTTTTTGGAGTATCATGGATAACCCAGAACCGGATGAGCCACTGAAGAAGAAGCCGCACCATTTCGACTCGGTTTCTCCGACCGCCATGGCTCGGAACTCTTCTCCTTCTCATGCCAACCCCAAAAGTGTGAGGAAACTCATCTTATCCTTTTAATCGTCGCGTTCTCGGTGGAATTTGTTCTTGCTCGAGCCACGCGGGAGAGTAGTAGTGCCTGTGATTCTTGTGTTATTTAGGTTTAGCGTTTTGTTGTTGTTTGTGGAGAATTATGAGTTTCAATTGAATAATTAACAATTTTAGGCTGAGAATTTATGAATGAATTGGATTTGTTTTCCATTTAGAGCTTCCATGGACGCTTGCCGTGCTGTAGAGACTTACTGAGATATATTTATTGAAGTTGTTTCCGCTGAAATTTTTGGTCAATACCCTTGATTGCATTAGCCTTTCCGAGTGATTCTGTGTATTTTATTTTTTACTTCAACTTTGGATTTTTGCATAACTTATATTGTGGGATCTGTGGCTTTGTCATTGCTCTCGAGAATGTTGAGAAGTGACACAACCCACCTTTGAATGCGTTGTTTGTGTCTGTGTTTGTTCGTGTGTTGTATTTTCCTTCTTTTCTTTGTTGTTTAATGTTCACAGAATACATCGAGCGGACTTTTTCTCAGGTTGATGGTGTATTTTATTTTTTACTTCAACTTTGGATTTTTGCATAACTTATATTGTGGGATCTGTGGCTTTGTCATTGCTCTCGAGAATGTTGAGAAGTGACACAACCCACCTTTGAATGCGTTGTTTGTGTCTGTGTTTGTTCGTGTGTTGTATTTTCCTTCTTTTCTTTGTTGTTTAATGTTCACAGAATACATCGAGCGGACTTTTTCTCTTTTTCAGGTTGATGCCACCGTACTGCAGTTCCAGAATCAAAAACTGGTTCAGCAGTTAGATGTGCAAAAGAAGCTGCTGCATGATCTTGAAACCAAGATTGAAGAATTGCAAATAAACCAAACCTCTTATGATGATGAGCTTATCACAATTAATGGACTATGGAATCAGGTTGGTAAAAATTGATGTCGTTTTAATGTTGTCATATGTTCTTTTGGCCATTGTGAAATAATCATTTGCATCATTCGCTTGTTTAATCTGAAAACCCTGTAGATTTACTCATGCATTCCTAATTTTTAGTTGGTCGATGATTTGACATTGCTTGGAGTGCATGCTGGTGCTGGAAAAGAAGGTTTAAAATATTTGGATGACGTAGAGAAGAGACGAGGTATGTATGAGGCTTCTTGCTAATTCATCAGGTATAACAGCTGCTCAAGTTAGAATGTACTTATTGAAGATCTTTTTCTAAATGGTATATAGGTTCAATTCCACCATGCGCCGCTGATGAAATGTTTCTATGTAGACTTCTACAAGTGGATTCCATTGAAACTAGTAATAGCGATGAAATAGTAAGAAAAGTTGAAGAAACTCTTAGCTTACGTCATTCCTCTACGGTGGAGTTTATGAAACTTTTTGAAGATACCATTTCCACTCAGAAGGCCAAAGTTGAAAGCATAGTACAGTATTTAAATGTTGGACAATCAGCGGAAGGTTAGTTGTTATGTCAATTTTGAGCTCATACATTCATTGTTTATGAATTTATTCACATGCTTTTGTTTTCAGATGGCATCATCCAGTTGTCTAAAATTGACGATTTGATGAAAGAAGAGGCAAAAAAATTGCGTGAGGTGATTGGTGCTTTGCATTTGAGGCATAATGAATATGCTGGGGAGATTCAGGCATATATTAGCAGCCACTCAACAGATCAATCTGAGCTTAAACACCTAAAAGGTCATATTGTATATTTGAAAACAGCATGAAATATCAGCTACACATTTGTTTCAACATAGTCCATTGGCCTCCATAGAACCAAATGTAAACGTTTACACATTGGCAGTTTATAATTCTCTTCTGACTTGTGTAATGCCTTGCGCCTGCTGGTTGTAGGTGAATTGGAAGAGATCAAGGCTGAACTCGAAGAAAACAGAAGAAAATTGATAAATTTGAAAATGCAGAAGGATGCTGCATATGAATCACATGCAACTACACCAGTAACTGCAAATGGAAGCCAATCTCCTGAGAAGCCTGTAGATAAAACGAAGATGCGTGAATTAAAGGATTCAATTGAAGAGATTAAGGTACTGGTCATTTGATAGACCGACTCATCATTTCTTGTATTCCTTTTTCCCTTGTGTAAGGTTAATACTGTCTGGATAAATTTTGCAGATAGTGGCAGAAGGTCGACTTTCAGAGCTTCGAGATGCACAAGAGTATAATCTTTCATTGTCAAGACAATGTCAAGATATCGAGGTACATTGAATCTTCGGTACAAAATCTTTTATGACTGCTATAGTTGCAGTCTTTGAGAATCATTTTTCTCATTATATGGATGCAGAATGAACTAAAGGATGACCAGTATATTTACTCTTCTAAACTGTACAATTTGATCAATGATCAACTTCATCATTGGACTGCTGAACTGGATCGGTACAAAATTTTGACTGATTCCCTTCAGGTCAGCTGCTTATTTATTTCCACTGGGGTTTTCCCCGCGAAAGTTAAGCAATTTCTTGAGTAATCCCAGTGTATGTAATTTTCCAGGCTGAAAGGTCCTTTGTAATGAGACGGGAGAAAGAGCTGAATGTAAGAGCAGAGTCTTTGGAGGTGGCTAACCATAAAACCACAAATGTTGATTCTAGAATTGAAGAGCTGGAACAGCAGCTGCAGAAGTGTATAATAGAAAAGAATGATCTTGAACTTGAACTGGAAGAAGCTATTCAAGATTCAGGTTATGTCAATTCCTTTTCAGTACTTGTCACTTATTTTCTAAGTTCCTGCTCTTAAGGTAATTGTTTTATGTTCAGAGAGGAAGGATATTAAAACTGAGTTTATCGTAATGGCATCTGCCCTATCTAAGGAGATGGAAATGATGGAAGCTCAGTTGAATCGATGGAAGGAAACTGCACATGAAGCTCTGTCCTTGCATGATCAAGCTCAGGCATTGAGAGTGTCATTAAGTAACAAGGTCTGAAACTAAGCCATAGCTTTGAATGAATTACTACTGACCTACATGAACTACCAGTAAGAATTTGATAATATTACTGTATTAATAGTCTTTCCAAGGTACAAGAATGAAAGCCATAGCTCTTTAAACCATGCTAGAAAGAAAGGATGTATAAGATATTCAAACTACTCCGCTTTGTGTACACCCCATGTGTTTCCATGCAGCCTAAGGTAGAACAAATTCACTTGTCGGATATGGCATGTCTACAGGCTAGATACCAAAAAATCTTATCTAGTAACCATTTCCTTTCTTAGAAAGGACGGTGTGCTTATTTACTAGGATATAATTCTTTGAAACACTTTTCAGAGGATTGATTAGTGGGCAAAGAATCAACTGTAGCTGTCTTTTGGAGTTTTATACTCTTATCTGGTTGCCCTTTATATAATAGTTATTGCAGTGTCTTTTAAATAAGTATGTTTATCTTTACGTCGCCTTAACTCTTTCGCCATTAAATTTGTTCAATTGATGTGGACTGTTACCCAAAATCTTGACTCTCTGCATGTTAATACAGGTGAATGAGCAGAAGGGATTAGAAGACAAATGTGCTGAACAGATCGAGGAGATTAAATCTCTCAAGGAACTGGTCCGTATTTCTAGTAACAAAATTCTGTTCCATTCGTTTTTTCGGACTACTGTACTTTAGTCTTTGCAATCCTACTAGAACTTTGCCTATTCTTATGATTTTTACAATGTACAGTTTAACATATGAAGATAGGAACAATGCTAAATTCCTCATGTGGCTCGTTAGTGGAATTATAATTCATATCATTCATTGTTAAAACAAAACCTGCCAACACAACAAAATCATAAGGAACTCATATCTGTATTCAAGGATTTCTAGTTTGAGGTAATGTTACATTGTAATCAGAATGTAATGGGTTGCTTCTACAACAGAGTTTGTGGGAGAAAAAAGCTTAAGCAGTTTTTCCGTCTATATCATTATTTCTTTTCTTTCTTTATCGGAATGTGCATGTATTCTGATCTTGTTATTTTAATTAAAAGGAATGTTAACACAGAGTTGCGGATCATGTTTAATGATTTCTTATGGAATCCATATTATTCTTTGTGTTTACATCAAATATCAGGACTATTACATTCGATAAGAAGTCAGCTTCTTTTAGCATTTTCCTATGATGAATCTTAACTTATCAGCTTGATTGATAGTGCACAAACACACGCATATTGTATTGAAGTTGTCTACATTATTTAAAAACTGTTTAATAATGGAACTCTGTAGAATCTGGCCATGAAACTGTTATGGGTTAATGGTTATATTGCAGATCGAGAAAATGATGAAAGAAAAACTAGAGCTGCAAAATCTAGCGAGCATCTATACCCGTGAATGTACCGATGAAAGGTATGTGTGCTGGTATTAGTTTATTGTTGTGCAGTGAGTTCTCTCCATTCTCTTTGCCAAACTGAAAGATGTTAAGTGTTTTTTTTTTTCAAATATCAAATATATAGAGGGGGAAGATTGCAAATTGTAAAAATCTAGTATGATGGGATAAATGTATGCCTATGTTCACATGACTTTTATTTGTGGTTATCTTTTGTGTTGTATATTTTTCAATATGAACTTATGAAGCTTATAAAAAATCTGTATACTATGAGGACTTGTGAACCATCTAGAGATCATTTGACTCCCAAGCGCAATCTGCATTTACAGCTACATGCTATGGCTTTAATCCAAATGAATATCAATACAAATGAATGAAAATCTAATTTTCTAATTTCAGAGGCTTGGCAGAAATCAAGGAATCAGAGCGCAGGGCCCATGCCCAAGCTGAACAGCTGAAAAATGCCCTAGATGAACACTTTCTGGAATTGAGAGTAAAAGCTGCTAATGAGACTGAAGCTGCTTGCCAAAAAAGGCTCGCTACGGCGAAGGCTGAAATAGCTGAATTACGGTCTCAATTAGATGTTTCTGAAAGGTACATCCTGGTTTATATTTTTCTACTAACTGCTTCCAGAGTCGTACATTTTTTGGTTTCACTCCCGAGATTAGGGAAGAAAAGATCCCTTTCATTTTACCTCCTACGTAAATATTTTGTTCATAGTTCGTAGGACATTGCCAGTGTTACACTGTTTCTTCATTTGCAGGGAGGTTTTAGAACTTAAGGAGGCTATCAAAATCAAAGAGCAAGAGGCAGAGGCATCGATATCTGAAATGGAGGTAATAGACCGTTGTTTGCTCACCTTTCTTCCTTATTTTGTTTGTTGTGACTTTCTATTAAAAGTAGCAGTGCCATAGCCATTTTTCCCATTTGATTCATCAAGGATTAGTTTCCTTCAGACTGTTGGTCAAGCCTATGAAGACATGCAGACACAGAACCAACATTTGTTGCAGCAGGTGACAGAGAGGGATGATTATAATATCAAGGTGAGTTGTACTGTCTATGGATGTTTTAATAATGAGATTGTTTCTTTATTTTATATTATTTTCCTAGTTTGAACCATTGTGGATAATGTGGTGTGTTTTATATCACTTCTGGATATTGATTCAATCTTGTCATGCAGCTTGTTTCTGAAAGTGTCAAGACAAAGAATGCATACAGCATTCTCTTATCTGAGAAGCAAGCCATTGCAAAGCACCTTCAACAAGTTAACTCATCGGTAGAATCGCTAAAAGCAAGGGTTGCACAAAGTGAGGAACAGGTATAATTATTTGCTGTCGTATGGCACTTTCTCATACTGTCTGAAATGTTGACTGCACTAATTTTTTGACATTACAGATGAAAGGTTGTTTGTCTGAGGCTTTCAATTTGATTCAAGAAGATCGTCACCTTGCTATCAGTCTAGAAACCACCAAATGGGAATTAGCAGACTCTGAAAGGGAGTTTAGGTGGCTCAAGTCAGCTATTTCTTCATCTGAGAAGGAGTATGAGCAGATCAGCCGGAGGACAAATGACATCAAAATTGAATTGGATGATGAAAGGTGTGTCTGAAATGAGTTTCTGGTCTAATATCATCTCTTGTATCGCACTTTTGGATAATCCAACGGTGATGGACTCGTATTTTCTCATAGTAACACATGGGTCTTACCGCATCTGGGTTCCTAGGCTCAGTCAAAAGTTTCAGCACTTAATTTGTAGTTCTTACGGGGTGATGCTCCTCGTTTCGTGTCTGTATATCTGTCATGTCCAAGTAATTGTGCTCATGAAAGCAGTCTTATATATGTTGGGTAGGAGTGAGAAGAGGAAACTTGAGGAAGAGCTAATTGAATTAAACAAAGAGCTCACTGAGTTGGGCTCCGAGAGTGTAGAGGCTGCTATACAAAGACTCCAGGAAGAGATAAAGAACTGCAAAAACATCCTCAAGTGTGGCGTCTGCTTTGATCGGCCTAAAGAGGTAAATTGCTGAACTCTCTATGCTGTTTCATGCGATGTTGTCTTATTAGTTACTCCTGTATGAGTTTGGATTTGTCATCCTCATAATGCATCATTGTTGTTTATCTGGTCGGCATGTCATGTATCATATCAACAAGTCATATGCGTATCTCATTTTTTGTGCTCACGCTACTGTCGTTCATTCCATCGTCATATGCATTGTCAACATATTTTCTAATTGCACTGCCTTTCATCCTCATTTATGTCAACCACTTCGACACTGTTGTCACTTGTCTCATCTCCATGCCTCCTCTTCCTTTCTATAACCATATGATTAGTCATTAATCACCATATACAGTTTTGTCAACATGTCTTAGTGGCATCATCGTCCCCATCAAAGGTGGGATTGGAAGGAAACATGTTAAAAAACTTGTTCCATACGATACATGCAGGTTGTGATTGTGAAATGTTACCACCTCTTCTGCAACCAATGTATACAAAGAAGCCTAGAGATCAGACACCGCAAATGTCCTGGCTGCGGGACCGCCTTTGGGCAGAATGATGTCCGGTTCGTCAAAATGTAAGGCTGCAGAAGGGTTATCTCCAGTCTTTTCACAATCAAAAACACTGTTGGACACATGGTGCACATAAATAAGGTCCTCATATCTCTTCCACTCCAAAAAAAAGGGTACCTTTTGAAACACCATCACTTCCCCAAGCTGTAAGTTCAAATCAGAATCAAAGACCCTTTCGTCTTGGGATCTTTTCTTCTAGCTTAGGTAGGTTTGTTTATGGATACAGTGTAGGTTCCTAGAAATGTTGTTGTCTCCATTTATGCCTTCTTTTATGACATGGGGACCAACTCAGACGGTAGATAGATCACAGTTTTAGTTCAGGCCCCAGCTCTTTTCCCTTCTTAGTACAAAGGAACTAATGTGAAATTTTGGTTATTTCGCAAAATGACTAAATCTCTCACCATAACCGGATAACACTATAACGGGTTAATACTCATCTTTTGATTTAAGTGTTAGAGTACGAGTTATGAGATTCAGTTTTTTGTTTCGGTAGTTGTAGATAATAACGAACATTTGATTTAGTGAAGTCTAAGTATCCAATTTGATGGTATGATGATTTTATAAGGTTCTCCATATTTTGTCAGGCATTTGCTTTGTATATAATAGATGTGTCCTCCTGCCTTAAGGAAGAGCTTGGTCGTGAAATGAAGTGTCTGTAAAAAACACATTGGAAGTTAGTCTTAGAGATATGAAATGGGTTATGAAAACTTATCCAATCCAATTTACTACGAATTATAAGGTCAATTCAGCCTAATATATTTTTGAAATGAACATAAGATGCTAGTCCATCTGTTTCACGGGTTTTGATTTAAAAAGTATGTGTATACATATATAACTAAAATTCAAAATCACGTACAAAATAAAAAAAATATAATGCAAAAACTATCTAAGAAATAAAGTCTACATTTTCGATCAAAATATCGTTAAATAGTATAAAAATATTTAACTTAACTTTCTAAATTCATAATTTCCATCACTATATTTTTTTTCAGTCCGTGAATTTGGCATAATCTCGTTGCACATCAGAAAGCAAATTCTTTTATTTTCTTTTATTTTTCTTGCCAGAATTGAATATTTCTCGCACCAATCCGCATATACGAAATTCGAGTTAAGATTAGTTTGCAGTTTCTGAACCCATTTTGCACCCGGATCTTATTAACCAATAAAATTAATTAATGCTTGAGTGGTGTTTGCACAAGACTTCGTGTTTCGTTAAAGGAATATGATATGCAACTAACTTTCTGGTTCATCAAGTGGCCAATTACATTTTTCTTTTGTAGGACAATGTTACTCTTTAATTACACATGAGAAATAACTAACCTCTTGTCTCTAGACATAGACATCAATTCGTGGTGTTGTCCAAACACTTAATGGCATATATCACTTACCTCAAATATTTTACAAATTCCCTTCTTTTGATTATTATTATTACCATATGTAAATTGTACCTTCACATTTTTTTTCCAAGAAGAAAGATTCTTCAAATTTTCCATATTATCAATTAATACACAAGATAAAAAAAATTTACATTATAAAGTTTAATCTTTTAAATTGTATCTAGAAACTTTTGTTTCATGTCTGACCGGTGAAAATTTTATATTTGTATATTTTCATTGATGTAATATGGGAACTTTTGCAAGTGCGTGTGATATCATAGTTTTAGAATTAAATTGGTAGTCAATTAGTTAAGTAATCAAGTTGGCATCTGGTAACACTTTTCAACGGCCAGATAGAGTGAAGAAACATCTTTACTCCAAAGAACTCGAGTAAGGACTATATAATTTTTCTTACATCCTTCTTGCTCTAAATAATCCCAGAGTATGGTTTGACTTTCAAATTCTACTAGATTACCAATCATAACAGACTACCGAAGTCATCTCGAGAAAGCCCTTTCTCTCACCATTCTATTGTTTTGGCCAAAGATTTAATTAGTCCTTAATATTGATAACAATATAGAACGCAAACTCTTACAAATAGTTGACGGATCTTATCTTGATCAAACATCAACTACAAAGCAATTGATCATTCTCGTTATCCTTTAAACGAACGCTCTAGAGCATAGGGTATATGGAATTAAAAATGACAAATAATCTTTCAATTATTCTTTTGATCTAAGGTGGTCTTAGAAAAATTTAACATTCAAATTATTCGGAGAAATCTTATTGACAGATGATAGTAACTTAACCATTAAGAATTATGACTTTAAATCAGTTCAATGATCATATTTCCATTCATATCATCTATATTTGTCTAAGTAAAAGAGATCTAGAAATCGTCACACATATGTTGATAGATTTGGATAACTAACGTTCGATTAGTTATAATATGATGAATAAAATAGTTTGATTAATATATATCAAAACTTATCGTTCTTCATCATGACCTATATTGTAATGATGAGTTTCAAATATTTATCATAGATTATTTCATATGGCATATATAATACACACATATACATTCTTATATATATTGAAATCATCAATGATAAAATGAACTGTCATTTAACTAAAAAGAATTGTTCAAAAATTAAATGATCGTATTCTAGTTCTTGAAACTACACTATAACTAGTCCTAATACGCCACATTCACTACAAAAAAAACAGGCCTTTTCCAACGGACATATCCGTTGGAAAAGGCCAAAAATCCGTTGGGAAGGGCATTTTGCAACGGACTGCAACGGATTTCAGTCCGTTGCGAACATCGCGTTAGAATTCGGATCCGGTCGCAATTCGCAACGGATGGGCGACGGATAAATTCCGTTGCAAAGTGGTGACGGATGTTCCAACGGACAAATCCGTTGCAAACATTGTAACGGAAGCCCGTTGCCAGTATTGGTGACGGATGCCCGTCGCAAATTTGCAACGGACGTCCGTTTCCGCACACCGACGGACGTCCGTTGCAGACGTTAACGGACATCCGTTGGAAAGGGAAATCGAAAAAGAGCGGGAATTGTAGGTTGCAACGGGCTTCCGTTGCAAATTGGCGGGAAGGAACAACGGACGTACGTTGCTAATTGGCGGCTACGCGCAACGGATGTCCGTCACCGTTTGGCGGGAAAAAAGTTCCAACGGAAGCCCGTTAGAAATTCTAACGGACGTCCGTTGGGATATTTGAAAAAAAAATAAAAAAAATAAAAAAAAATTAA
>CM071863.1:52962290-53010819 GCA_036759665.1 Gynandropsis gynandra
AATATTGTTGGATATTGCACGTAACATACTTGATCTGCTTGATCTATTGTGATGAATGGATCATACTTACCATATTGTCGTACCGGGTTGACGTAATGTCCTCTTTTAACCATTTTAATAATGCCGTTTTCGCTGGACCAGACAATCTGAATACCGGGATTGGTGACCTGCCATCTCTTAATTCCAACTCAGGTCGTCGGCATATTGACTTCAAATCTTTTCTAGATTGTATGTTGTCCTTGGTTTTCCCCGCCACATTCAAAACAGTATTTATGATGTTATCGAAAAAGTTCTTCTCGATATGCATAACATCTAAATTATGACGTAATATCAATGATTTCCAGTATGGTAGTTCCCAAAAGATACTACGTTTATACCAGTTATGCCATTCACCTTGACCTTTTGGTTTACGATGCCCACGATCTCCACCGCATTCTACTGATTCTTGTAAATCCTCCATTGTGTTCAATCTTTCGTAAAGGATTTGTGTTCCGGTTTGTATGCACGGCGCCTCTTCTTTTTGTACCACGTTCTTTCGAAAATGGTTTTTATCTTTCCGGAAAGCATGGCCACGCGGAAGAAATCTTCTATGACAATCAAACCAACATGGTTTCTTACCATGGACTAGTCGAAATGAATCTGTATCCTCCATACAATATGGACATGCCATTCTTCCGTGCGTGCTCCATCCAGATAACATTCCATAGGCAGGAAAATCGCTAATTGTCCATAACAAGGCCGCTTTCAATGTGAAATTCTGTTTAGTACTGCGTCATAAGCAAGGATACCGTCGTTCCACAACTGTCGTAATTCATGAATTAATGGCTGCAAAAAGACATCGAAACTTTTCTTCGGATGTTCTGGTCCTGGAATCAACCACGTCAGAAACATTACCTCTCTTTTCAAACACATCTCGGGAGGCAAATTATACGGGGACAAAATCACCGGCCACAGAGAATATTGGCTTCCAGATTGTCCATAGGGACTAAAACCATCCGTGCATAAGCAAAGATAGACGTTTCTTGTTTCATACGCAAACTCGGGAAATATTTCATTGAAATCTTTCCAAGCCTTACCATCCGATGGATGTTGCATTATACCTTCGACCGCCGAGTGTTCTGCATGCCATCTCATAGCCGCAGCGGTTTTTCTCGATTCATATAACCTTCTCAACCTGTTTGCTACAGGCATATAGAACATTTTCTTGTATGGTACATATTTACGTTAAGATGGTTTTTTAGGCCGAAATCTGCTTGCACCGCAAAACTTGCATTCCAACAAGTCTTTATCATTTCCCCAAAACAACATGCAACTGTTTCTACAAACATCAATTTTCTGATGTGGCATTCCCAAATCTTTCAACACATTCTTTGTTTCGTAGTATGTCTCAGGAGCTTGATTATGTTCCGGTAAATACTCACGCATTGTTTTGCAAAAAGAATCCATGCAATTTTCAGCAACATCGTAGTCTGTTTTAATACCCATCAATCTTGAAGATAATGATAACCGAGACTGACCTTCATGACAACCTTCATATATAGGTTGTTTCGCCGAATCCAATAGGTTGAAGAATCGACGTGCATCGATGTTCGGCATTTCTTCATGCGTTTGTTCATTAACGACTCCAGGAAACGCATCTGACACCATTTCCACATATGGATTTGTCGTTGATGCTTATATAACATCTTCATTTCGTTCTACTTGTGCATCTTGCACGCTATCTCTTACACCGCAATCTTCGCCATGAAAAAACCAAATTTCGTAATTTTCAATGAAACCCACCTTATAAAGATGTTTGCAAACAATTTCTTGACTTCGATACTTCTATTTTTGCCATCTTTTGCACGGACATAACATTGTTCCGCGTTCATGACATAAAGGCTGCATCGACGCAAAACTCATGAATTGCTCTAATCCGTGTAAGAATTCTTGCGTAAACTCTTCGGTTATAGGATCCTTTCTTCTATACATCCACTCTCTCGATCTATATATATTTCGATTCGAAGAAGACGACATTGTGTTGAAAATATGTTGTTGTATATGGTTTGCTACAAACCTCGGTTTAGTTCTAAATACTGTTCTTTCCAACGGATGCCCGTTGGAAAGTGTAACGGATGCCCGTTGGACGTTCACGTGAAATTATTTCGACCGGTGAACCTCGATATTCACAATTGCAACGGTACTCCGTTAACATTTCTAACGGATGTCCGTTACAAATTGCAACGGACGTCCGTTGGTATTTGTTGCGTCGGATTCTAACGGAGATTAACGGAGATTGCCAACGGAAACTTACCGTTAGAAACCCGTTACAAATTGCGACGGATTGCAACAGATAGGGCAACGGGCAATTTCCGTTGCAAATCCGTCGTAAATTGTAACGGATGGCAACTGAAATGGTCCGTTAGAATTATTCTTCGCTCCGTTAAAATCCGTTGCGATTTGTTTCCAACGGACGAATCCGTTGTCCCATCCGTTGGAAACTCAATGTTTTTTTGTAGTGATTTCTCAATATAATATTTAGCTTGTATTGGTCAAAAGCCTTCGAACTAAGCGCCTTTGTGAGTGGATCACCCATGTTTTCTTTTTCTCCTACTTTCTTGATTTGAAAATTCCCACACTCAATGATCTCTCGTTTCTAGTGGTACTTCTCCAGGACATGTTTGGATCTTTTATGAGATATTGTTCATTCAATTGAGCCATAATTCTAGTATTATCCAATAGTAATGGAACTAGCTCCTTTATCAAAGGCACCACACCAAGTTCACTAATAAACGTTCTCATCTAGGCAGCTTCTTTAGTTGTCTCACATGCAACTATATATTATGCTTCAATAATAGAGTCGGTTATAGTAGTATTCTTGGAACTTCTCCAAACTAACTACTCCACCTTTCAAGCAACATATAAGTATGAAGTGGATTTGAATTCGTCCTTATTATTCGATGCAAAACTAGAGTGGTCATAGATGAGGAATTGGTCTTTAGTCCTTCTCAAGTACTTAAGAATGGTTTTCACCAATTTTTAATGTTTCTCACCGAGGTCCGCCTGAAATCGACTCACTACACTTAGCGTGAATGGCGCATCAACTCATGTACATGTCATGTGTACATGATGGCTCCCACTACGCCAACATACATGATCCTTCCACAATAAAAGGAATGTACCTATCGTACTCATCGCCAACCAACTACCATGTGCTCTCTCGTATCCTAGATCTTAGGAAAATCCCCTCCTAAGAAAAAGAAATTTCAGTGTCTATCGGAAGATCATCTTTCTTGGAATTTACTAGGTTATACCATCTCATTATGGTTTCCATGTACATAGAGGGGGACAACCCTAGCAGACTATTTGATCAATGTATATAGATCTTATTCCCAATCTATAAACCATTTCTCCCAGATCTTTCATGAAGAACTATTTCAGATAACCAAACCTTAGTATTTTTGCAATGACAATACATTTTTTTAGAAATATGTCATCTACATATAGCACAAGGAAAATAATGTTGCTCCCACGAACTTTCTCATACATGTAAGGCTTTTAATCACATTTAAAAAAAGCTGAATTTTTCCATTATATTATTAAAGTGAAGGTTCCAACTATAAGAAGCTTCTTTAAATGAATGCATACCATACTATCCACGGACCAAACCGTGAAATCCGCAGGTTGAGTGAAATAACTGGACCTCTTTTTGGTGCTTTACCATTCAAAAAAGTTATTTTCACGTCTATTTTCCATATCTCATAGTGATGATACATCCCTATCAGAAACAGAATGTGAATAGACGTGAGCATTACTATAGAGGCGTTTATTCATAGTTAATTCCTCCATGTTTACTATACCCTTGGAAACTAGATGGACTTTATATGTTTGTAACATTATATATGCTCTAATGTTTTTCTTACCAACCCATTTACAATCAACTAGTATAGAATTTGATGAAGGTTCTACCATATTCATATGTTGTTCACCCTCATCATTCCATGTTGGATTCCATGATCGTCACTTCTTCTCAAAGTCAAACTCTACATCATTTCCTCAAAGTTAAATGGGTCATCATCATCTACATGATTATCCTCATTTTTCTGCATCATTAGGATAATCTTATCAGGTGCATGCCGAGAATATGTAGAACTTCTAAGAGAAAATTATACTAAATGTACTACCTCAACAAGATTTGGTTGTTGAACTAGTTCCTGAATTGGTCCCGTGACTTATCCTTGACATTTAACAAATTGCGACAAAACTCTCCGATTCAACCTAAATGGTGGAATATGGGATAGAACACCAAAAAAAACACCTAGCATAATCAAGTTCATACATATGTCACTACTTTAAGTGATATTAAGGTAATGTGTTTCGATCTTTTACTTTCCTTATCTATAATGGTTGTCTCTCCCATGTTAGTTTGACATCGAGGATGTCGAGTCTAAATCTATGGGAGATATAGATTGACATCATAGCCACTACTTAAAATCTCTTAGATTGCATCTTAGGTTGATTTAGGGTGCATTTAAAGAGAATAACTTTTTTAGATTCCAATAAATGATAACACAACTTCGCTTAGCTACGAGGTGATCGAATGTGTATAGGAAAGTAGAGAATCTTTCTTTCCTTGATAGTTACATTTATTGAAATTATAATCAAGTAAGTATTTTGAATGAATTATCGAATATAGTTGAATTATAGGATTCAAGTTTAGGTTGATTTTATTGTTCTATGGCTAGATTGACACCTGATCATCTTAGGATTGTTCTTAAATCTTAGTTCCAAGCATATTATTTCTCTAAGATTTCTCACACCATTTTGGCTCTAAAATTTGTTTCATATTTCTATCATATTTTAGATTGTTTAAGTTCTTTCTTACGTCTTTTCTGGATCATTTTGTGATCTTGCAAAAAATATGGGCTCAGAAGTAAATTTTAGAGATACATGGCAACATTCAGCACAAAACAAGTCTAAAAGAGCAAAAACGGTGACAACTCTCGACCCGAGCACCAAAGTCGCTCGGTGGAGCATATTGAATACAAATGCTCAAAAGTTCCAGAGAAATCACTCAGACAAAGTGGTATTTCTCTCGGTCGATTGAAATATCTCCAGGGGATTTACTCAACTAAATGAATATGCCTTTTACACAAGTGAATTCGTTTAACCCTAGCAAACACATACGCGGTCGTGTGATCTTCTTGACTACAACAATGATAGCTATGATTTGCATGGGAAAAGCACAAACAGCCAACTAATCAGCCCAAGCGGTGGCCAACTCGCGAAGCGGTTTATAAGATTCACTAAATAATTCAATTTTTTAATTGTTTAAGTGAGGAAAAGTTTTTCTATAAATTGGGACAAGAGAGAAGGAATACAGTAGAAAACTGATAGAAGCCTTTGGGCTCATGCGAAAGAGTGAAAAAGATAATAAACTACCGGTAGAGATGAGTCAAAAGGTGAGATCATGATGGCGACTGTTTGAGAGATCCACTAAGCTTTTATAAACCTTTATCTTGACTTGTTCGTGTTGTAGCTCTTTCCTTAAATATTGATCTATAGATTTTTTTTGTGCTTTATGCTAGAGTTTTGTGTATTTTAACTCAAAGTACTTCATGAATGGACTCATTATTCCTTGTTTTTATGGGTTGATACATCTTTATTCTTTCAATTCTTGAATGGGTCCCATGATAGAGAAATGAGATTACATTAGATTATATGCATTAGCTAAATTGAATCATCATATCGAGAGGTAGGCTAATTGGTTTAGGAATGATGATATTGGACAAAAATACATTCACATGTAAGTCATAGATATCAATGATTTGTATGCTAGAATATGATATGGACTACGTGAGTCGGTACATCCATTTAAGATGGTTGAATTCACAGATAAGAACAAAGTTACACTTTTCATAATCTTTAATTAGTTTATGTACGTGAAAAAAAAAAATCTCAAACCTATAGACATTATTTCGCTTGTATATATTTGTAATTGTAATTAATTTTACTTGTCCATATTGGATATACCATATCCTTTTTGTTGTTCATGACCATAGTGTTTCTAAAAATGATAGTTTAAATCTCTCTTAATCCATGTGTTCGACCCTGGTACTAGTTACACGATCTGTATCCTTGAGAAATATCAAATTTAGGTATGAATTATAAAATTTGAAATGTTTAAAACACACCTAGTGATGCATCACATCATGCTTGTAGGTGTGTCTTATTAATAGGCGAAACAATTTCTGGTGGAAATTTGGACAACACAACTTACTCCAACTAATATATGAAATGGCTTTCTATCAAAATTTCGGATTGTAGGTGCGTCTAATTTGTAGTTTGATTAACAAATCCTTAATCAAAATTTGTTAGTTATATATAGATTTCTAATAGTTTCTCAGTTGTTATAGTGCGACAAAAAGAGTGATAAAATGCCCTATATGGGATAATTTTGTTACAAAAGTTTACCACTGTGTGGGAAACCGTAAAAATTTTCGTTTGACTATTGTATTTTAGTCGTAAAAGTATGTACTAGCTCATCTTACGTTGTAAATACAAATGATTTATATGTATGTATAACAAATTGCAAATGAACTTATGTTGTTTATTTGATTTAATAGTTTCTCTATTTTAAATATTACACTGCATGTTTTGTCCTCCAATCAAAGAACAATTCAAAATGTTCCAAATTCAAGTAAAATATGTTTGAATCAGACTTTACTTTTTGTTTGGGTTCAAGCAAAAGTAGTGTATGTATATCTTTTGGTAGTTGTTTGTTTATTAATGCATGATCATTCATGTTCAGTATATTATTTCTTGCATCTTTTCATTTCAAATCGAATGATTTTTAGTCATTCTAGTTCATTTTTATGCCTTCTTTTTGTTATTTTACGATTTTACAAGCAATACTAATTGGTATATTTTAGAGAAAAAATAAGATTCAGCACTAAACAAGCATCGTGAGACAAAAAAAAAAGAAATTGTTTGGCCCGAGTACATTACTACTCGTTTGAACGTGTTACTAAAAGATGCACAAAAATTCCCAAGATATTGTTTAGGTTGAGCGGTAAGCAACTTGACCACAAAAAGCAAGCCGCATTAGTCCATAGGAAATTGTTTTGCCCGAGCGCATGCCAACTCGTTCAAGCAACTGGCTAGAACTTGACAATGTTTGGCCCAAATTAAAAGTAAAACATAAAGAATTTGTCAATGGTAAGCCTAAGCTGACACCATGTTGGCTGATGGTGTACCGAAATGAGTAAATAATTCAAGATTTGAATTATTTAAAAGTGATTGATGAACTACTCTATAAAAAGTCAACTTCTAGACTGTAGGAAGAGACAAAAAGTGAGTGAAAAAACACTTTGAGAATGCTAAAGACTTACAAAAGCTATTGGAGTATATTGCGAATTCAAGGTATCAATGGAGACGTTTTGAAGGCAGGGTTATACCAGCGACTAATCGAAAAATTGACAATGCCATCCTAAATTCTATTTCTTATCTTGTTCTTGAGATGTTGATCCAAAATTGTAATTCATGCTTTAGGCTGGAGTGTTGTGTATATAAGTTAATTGTACTTAACATTGAATTTTTTTCTTTGTTTTCTTAGGTTAATGCATGATTCTATTCTTTTAATTCTTGAATGGTCACTTAAATTGATTGTCATATGGATAAATTCTAATAAAGATACCGATAAATCTAGATCGTGTGTATTAAATGAACATAATTGATCATATCGAGATGTAGATTGAGAATTTTAGAAATTATAATATCATTTGTTACTACATTCAACATTTAATTTATTTGATATAGATATTGATGGTTGAATGATTAAATAGGGATATAGACTTCAAGAGAAGATAAATCGATAGAATATATTGAATTCTCCAATAAAACAAATTAGCATATTTTGAGGAATCTATAGAAGTGCATTCATATGCGTGAAAAAACTTCTCGAACCTAAAAACATTTTCTTGAATGTAAATATTTATAATCAAAGTTTATGTCATTTGCATATATTAGATAGTAGATACAAAATATACTCGTGTATTCATAACCATAGTTTTAATGAGATTAGTAGTTTAAATCCTCATTAGTTCATGTGTTCACTTTCTGATACTACATGATCTGTATCATTGTACTAAGTATATTCATGGTATAAATTATTAGAACTTGAAGTGGAATCTGATCTTACTTAGATAACATCAATGCAGTTTCATGAGTGTATTGCTTGACATTTTTTCATCCATCTCAAAATTTCCTCGTTGTCCTAACGCAAGCAATTCAATATATTTTTGCAATGTCATCTCGATTAGAATTATCAATGATATATTTCAACATATAGAGGTTATTACTTTTCTTCCAATTTTTTCCTTTAATTTGATGTATCCTTAATATGTAATTGATTTGTTATGTTTTTTTTCTATAAGCCCATGACATGTCATTATTGTAGTTACAAAAGATGGTTTGTACTACTTTGGATGCAAAAATTTCTCCATGAAAGTTAATTTAGTTGATGATGAAAGCTCTAACTTTACAAGTGTTAAGGAATTTTACCATGATTGTTCCAAGACGTCTACTAATAATCCTATCCGAAAGTAGGTTGTGCTATCCTGCATGCATGTTTGTGATTGAATACCACCTTGCTCCTTTCGGTCTCTTTAATTTATAAAAACCTCTAGTAATCTTATTTTAGTGCTCCTTACGAATTGTGGAGGATCCAAAATCGCGTCCTCATCTGTAGACAAGCGATATTCCTCCTTTTTTTTATAATGAGATTGTCAAATAAGTTAAAAAGACTACATTTGAAATGCGAGAAGATGAAACTCAGGTTCAAAGTTTTGCCACTTATTTTAATTAACTCTATTTTGTGTTGTTAACAACTTGAGTTAACATGATTTAGAATTAAAATTATCTTGTTGTTTACTGACTTTGTGAAAAGTTATGAGGATTGCTCCTCAAGACTTATACATATAGAGAATCACTGATGGTTATTTAAGCTATTAGTTACTCCGTCGTCAACTTGTGCTCGAACACCCTCTTGTTGTACGTCTTAAAGCGGTTTTACATTTTTAGAGACAATAGATTAGTAGAGAACAAATACATGTCTTTTTTTTCCTTAAGGTATGTCTATAATTTTTATTTTTTAAACAATAATTTATAAGTTATTCCGCTTATACATTTAATTTTCCAAAATACTTCATGCATGTCTGATTTTGTTAAAAAATATTTTCATGAATCTATCTTATCTTTGTTAAAAATATTAGTTTTCACTTTATTTATGCTCAACAACATTAAACATTTGTTAATGCACTGTTTCAATTTCATTTTGAAGGGTGCTACTAGATTCTCTTTGGATCAAAGTTTCGTGGGTTATATTCATAAGAGCAAATCATCTAGTAGTTCCTTTATAAAAATACATCTAGAAGATGCTGACCTCCAACTTTCATCCCAATATGCATCAACTAAGGTAAAATCATCCATCTACGATGTCAGTGCGATAGACAAAAACATAGTGACAAAAACGTATTTAGTGTATGAACCTTTTCTTATGCGGTGATATTCTCTTTCTAACCCATGAACACACTTTTTTATGGGATTCGACTAAAGAAAATGTCCATGTTTTACATTCTTCATGTAGATTTTACTGTCGCTCCTTTTTTTTATGAAATTATACATTCTATTAATATTAGACCCTTCAATCTCTTAACTTTTATCTTTGTATTTATAAATTTATTCATATTGAATTTAAAACATATAGAAGCTTTTCAATCCTTTAAAAATTTATAATAAAAAACTTTATTATAGTAATTTGATTTCAACTCCATATTTCTCATGTAACAATAAAATCTTTTACATTTATTATCTTAAGAAATATAATACAAACATTATCAACTTCGTTAATCAGTATTTGCAATAGTTTAACTAAATAAAAATACATAAAAATATCATATAAAAAATATTTTATAAATATAATTTACAGTTATCCATACTCTAAAATCTATTTATTACAACATTATTTGTAACTATCTCACATAATTAATTTTTAATAGAATATTTATCAAATTAAAATTGACTGAAGAATATTATAATATATATTAAATTAAAATCCATTATTTTATTTAATAAATAGAAAATAAAATTAAAATAGTATTCTAATATAAAAAGTAATAAAAAATAAATTATATTTAGTAATATTTGAAAATTAAAATATATACTATATTTGATTTTAAATTGAAAAGTTAAAATTTAATGGTAAGAAGAAAATTAAAAAATATAATAAACATAAAAAAATAAAAAAGAGAAGAAAAAGATATCAGATGTTAAAAAAATAAAGTTTAGAATTGTGTGTATAAATATAGATTTTATTTATTTGATATATAAAAATATATAATTATTTTCTTTTTTGGTAAAAAGAAACAAATAAAATATAATATTTTATATTGTGATAAAATTAAACTTAAATCATACTTATGTAACTATAGATTTTAATATTAATTAATTTTTATTTTATCTTTTCAATAAAAAATTAATTTTTTTTCAAAAGGAGAGATAATTATGAGAGGCATTTGGCGTCAGTGCTAACACACTTCTTCTACCTCGATCTATACATACGATAATATACAATATAGATGCAACGATTTGCGTTTGAGATTTATCGGTATTCCTCAACATTGGTTCATACGTGAAGCCCCACACAAAGTTGCGATACTAGAAGTGTATGCCAACACTAGACTAATACTTCCTCAATTTTTCGGTATTGTTTAAGTAAAGAGTTCGTATAAACATTACCTTATTTGTAATTTCAAAATAATTGTATCATCTATAGATGATTTCTTATATTATGCAAGGTACAATGATAGAAGTGATCCTAACTAATGATCCATTTAGATAAAATAGACATATATTAAATTCTAAATGACATCCATATATATTAAGATATAGGACCAATATTATCATCGAAATAGAAAATCTCTTACCAATATAAAAGTGTTTTGGATGGCTAATGAAAAACCCATTCCATTGATAAAAAAAATATGAAACATCATGTAATTGCATCATGAGGCAAAGAAAATAGAATGTATAACCTTCTACAAAAAATTAGAATTAGCAACACTTTAGATTGGTGATTTCGATGAGGCCCCTAAACCACAAGAGTATAATTTTTAAAAATATAGCAATGATTTTATTTAGATTACACATTTACCACTTCAATATCCTTAGTCAATTTCTTACGGTAAAGATGAAAACCACATAGATTTAGAATTCTAATAATGTGATTTTCATTGGTCCAGTCAATTTGAATTTGGGGTTATTTCCATCTCGTAACTCCAATTCAAGTTTTTGACATATTGTATTCAAATTTTTTCTTGATTGTATATTATCATTAGTTTTCCCCGTCACATTCAAAACAGTATTAATGGTGTTATCGAAAATGTTCTTTTTGCTATGCATAACATCCAAATTATGACGCAATATCAGTGATTTCCAATATGTTAGTTTCAAAAAAAATATTATGTTTATACCGATATGCTATTCACCTTGGTCTTTTGGTTTTGGATGCCCACGATATCCACCGCATTCTATCAAGGACGTCAATTTTAAGCCCGACCCGAAACCCGGCCCGAAAAATGTGAGTTTGAACCAAAAATTATAGGCCCGTTTACAAGTGGGTCGGGCTCGGGCTTAGAAAATTTTGGCCTGCAAAATTCGGGCCAGGCCGGGCGCGGCCCGCGGGCTGCCCGAGCCCGAAAATGGCCCGCCTCAAACCCTACTCTCATCGCTCAGTTTTCTTTCTTCTCCTCCCTTAGTCAGTCTCAACGGTCGTCCCGCCCTCTCTCTCCATCACCTCTCTCTCTCTCTCCAGGCTCCACCGTTGTCGTCCTCCTCCCCCGCCTGAGTGCTCTCGCCCCTCGACTTCCTCCGCCCTCGTCGCAGTCGTCTTGCTCGGTCTCACAGTCGTCCTCCGTCCTCCTCCCTCCACTATCGTCTCACTCGGTCTCAGTTGTCCTCGGTCCTCCTCCTCGCCAGTTTCTGCAACGTTGCCACAGAGGTGAGTTTTTGTTTCATTTTCGATCATTCCCAGTTTTCCCAAGCTAATTTTCGATCATTCCCAGTTTTATGATGTTGTTTGTATTAAAAAGGTTTGTTTTCAATGTTTATGGATCCCGACGGAACAAATAACGGTCAGAATTTGTGATACTTGGCTTGAATTTCATGCTCAAGATAATACATCAATTTTTTGTTTCTGTTTGGGTTTAGGGCTTCTTTTACAGAAGCCGTCTCTTACCCTCAAATCTGCAAGCCTTAATTTGTGCTCGTTCTTGGTTACTTGGTTACGATGAAGAAGGTTAAGTTTATACATTTCAATTCAAATTATCGAGATTATGCTATTGCTTATGTTGTTTCTTTGATTGACTAATGTGTAGATTCTATATTTAGCGGCCCTGATGGATTTCTCGCCGCGACCCCATAAGCATGTTGATGGTGAAACCGGAAGAGCAAGACATTTAAGTCAAATTAGTTTGTATTTTTGTTTCTTCATTTATGGACTTGTATGGAATAGTTTTTAATCTTTGTTGATGTGTGTTTTAGACTATTAGACTTCTATTGATTTATTTAGCATTTCGGACTTTGTTGACATAAATTTTAGATTCGTATGGATTAATTTACCGTTTTAGACTCGTTTTAATTTTTTTATACCTTTAGGCCCGAGGCCCGGCCCGAACCCACCCAAAGCCCGTTGGGCCGGGTTTCGGGCCGTTTATTCTAGGCCCGATCAAATTAGGGCCGGCCGGTCCGACCCAAAAAAAATGCGGGTTTCTTTCGGGCTCTGGCCGGCCCGGCCCATATCGCACCCCTACATTCTATTGATTCTTGTAAATCTCTCATCGTGTTTAATCGTTCGTAAAGGATTTGTCTTCTGGTTTGCATGCACAGTGTCTCTTCTTTTGTACCACGTTTTTTGGAATTTTTTTTATCTTTTCTGAAAGTATGTCCACGGGAAAAAAATCTTCTATGACAATCAAACCATCATGGGTTCTTCCCATGTATTAATCGAAATGAATATGTGTTTTCAATAAAATATGAAAATGTGAATCTCTCGTGCGTGTTCTATCCAGATAACATTCCATATGCAGGAAAGTCGTTGATTGTTCACAACAAGATCGCTTTCAATGTGAAATATTGCTTCATACTCACGTCATAAGCAAGAATTTCATCATTCCACAAATATCTTAATTCATGAATCAATGGCTGCAAAAAAGATATCGAAACTTTTCTTCGGATATTCTGGTCCTGGAATCAGCAACATCAGAAACATTACTTCTATTTTTAAACACATATCAGGAGACAAATTATAAGGAGATAAACTCACCGGCCACAGAGAATATTGACTTCCAAATTGTCCATATTGACTAAAACCATCGGTGCACAGGAAAATATAAACATTTTCGTTTTATATGCGAACTCAAGAAATCTTTCATTTAAATATTTCCAAGCATTACCATCCAATGGATGATGCATTATCCTTCGTCCGTCAAGTGTTCTGCATGCTATCTCATTGCCGCAGCGGTTTTTTCGATTCAAATAACCTTGTCAACCTGTTTGCAACAGGCAAATAGAACATTTTTTTTACAAAACATATTTACGTGAAGATGGTTTTTTGGACGAAATCTGTTTGCACCTCAAAATTTGCATTTCAACAAGTCTTTATCATTTCCCCAAAACAACATGCAATTCTTTCTACAAACATCAATTTTCTCATGTGGCATTCTCAAATCTTTTAAAACATTATTCGTTTCGTAATATGTCTTGAAAGCTTGATTATTTTCCGGTAAATATTTACTTCTGGTTTTGCAAAATGAACCCATGCAATTTTCAGCAACATTATAGTCTATTTTGTATTCATCAATCATGATGACAAAGATAAATAAGACTGACCTTCACGACAACCTTCATTTATAGTTTATTTCGCCGAATCCAATAGGTTAAAAAATCGGCGTGCCTCATTGTTCGACATCTCTTCATGTGGTTTCTCAAAAACGCATCTGACACCATTTTCACATATGGATTGGTCTCGATGCTTCATAAATAACTTTTTTATTTCTTTCTATTTCTTGTTCTTCTTGCATAATATCTCTAACGCCACAATTGTTTCCATGAAGTAATCAAATTTTGTAATTCTCTATGAAATCGACCTTGTAAAGATGTTTGCAAAAACTTTTCTTAATTTCGATATTTCATGTTTTTGCATCTTTTGCAAGGACATAACATTGTCTCGCATTCTTGACCCAAAGGTTGCATCGGCGCAAAACTCATTAACTGCTCCAATCCGTGTAAGAATTCTTGAGTAACTTCCTCGGTTATGGGATCTTTTATTTTATACATCTATTCTCTCGATCTATATATATCTCTATTTGAAGAAGACGATATTGTTTGAAAATATATTTGGTGTTGATGGCTTGATGCTAGAAGTCTTGACTTCGATCAATAAATAGTGAATTTTTCAACGGGCATCCGTTAGAACCCTCAACGGATGCTCGTTGAAACACAACAATGAAATATTCCAACAACAACCCCGAAATTCTAACTTTTTAACGGTTATCCATTGATGGTTCTAACTGATGCCCGTTGCAATAGGCAATGGACGTCCGTTGGAAAAAATTTGGGGTTTCAAAGGTGTTTCAACTGATCAGTGCAACGGATACAATTCCTTGCTCGTCCGTGGACAACTTCAACAGATTGCAACGGATTCGTGATCGTTGATCATTTTCAAGTATCTGTTGCAATCTTTTGGAAAATTCGTATCAAAGGATCATTGATTTGTCCATTGATAATTCGTTGTTTTTTCGTAGTGGAAGCAAATCAACATTATCACTTTAAAAAAAGCCCAGAACACGTATTTGATTTAGAGAACTTATTGCTCACTAAAGGTTCACCGAATCTTCTACTCTATTATGCTCTAATAGACATTTCTAACTATCTATTTTAATGGATTTTATATGGTTGCATCGGAATTAATTTCATACATCACAAACATCCGAAGTAAATTATATTGTTAGAACTATAATAACATATGTCCTGCTATTGGAAACAAAAACTTCATTAGCCACAATTGGGAAAGAAATAATATTATTTTCTTCTTTAACAAATAGCTTAAGATGCATGAGACAAATTTAGATGCTATGACTCTATAAATATCCAGGTTACCTAGATTTGTTTACAACAGTTATGTAATCCATAAACAATGATGGATGCCATATTTACAAAAGATGTCATAACAATGGATATATTGTTAAAGATAGCTAGAACATCGCTCTATTGTACCGAGAAAATGCAAATCCATTTCTAAAATTGAAATCCCACATATATGTAGAATGGTAGACCAAATACAGATCACAACGAGTATATCACCATCATATCCAATATTGAATCCACAAATAATTGATAATATAAAAAGTATTTCAATTGTAAATTTGTTCCGGGTTGTGAAATGTGTTGGAGAATTTTCAAATTAGACATTCATACCTAAAAAGCATCATATTTACAAAAAAAACCTATATATTAATTAAAAAATGCTAAATGTATTATGTTTATATAATGGTTTAAATGCAATATGCTATATACAATGCTAAACAATTAACTTATGTTGATTTTTCCAACTCGATTTTGTATGATATAAAACCCAAAAAGTATAAACTCCATGACTCTAAATTATGCATTCGGTTGATTGTACCATGTATCACTCAACTCTGGTGGAGCATATTACTTATGAATGCTTTGAAATGAAATTAAAAGTGCCACTTCATTGACCGACCTACAAATTGCAAATGGAATTGTACAATACTTAATGATACATGTCGTAGGGAATTGTTTGATTGTCTTTCTCTTAATAGGAGGCGAAACATAGTTAACTTGGATTTGGGATAACTAGTTATAACGACAAAAAATTATAAATTTTTTCTAAAATTTATTATATATACTATTATATAAACAATTTATACAATTCTATATGAATTCGGAGGTTGTGAATCATCGTCGCCATCATCATCTTCATCCCTGTCAATTGTAATATACAGACCCTATTGAAGAAGCAAACAATTAGGTATGTACATCATACCAACGAATTCTATTTGTCATGCTACTAACATCAAAATGTTTATATGATCGCACATGTTTGATCAATTTCCTAACAACATTTAGCAACCGATATTTTATACAAATTTAGAAATTTATTAACTTACTAGGTATAAATTATGATATGAACCTAGACCGATATTCTTTTGTTAGATGAATAAAAATAGACCGAAACCTCTTAGCAATCTGATAACAGAACCTTGAACTTGTCTTCTCTAAGAAAGGAAGTTCTAAACCCCAACTACAATCTAGCTAAAAAAACCTCAAACTCAGAAGCTAGAACACTTGTTATCTAGTGCGGATAAATCGGTGAATAATTCATAATCTTTACAAGTGTCTGGTAGTTAAATCTTTAGGATTAAGAAGAACTCAATTAATCATAATTTAGGTAAAAATGTCATACAATGGATACTCTATTTATAGGTATCAATTAATAATGAAAACTGAATAAAATAGAACAACTGGATTAAATCTCGCACAAATGCTCGGTGGAGCGGTAGAACTTAAGTTCATTTGGTCAAGCAACTCGATCGAATCTTCCCACTCTCCGTTGAGTCATTCCATACTCGGTCGAACGGTTAAACCCTAAAATAAATCAATAAATTATAATAATTTAAAATAGATACCAAATTTCTCTACAAATTGTTCGGAGAACGCGGGGATTAATACAAACTCTGCAAATTTTATATGTATGTAACTTATATTTATATATATATATATAAGATGGAATTTTTTAGGTAATCTTATTAAATAAAGTATCTCTACTCTATGAAAGTATGTAACTCAGGAAAATATTGTATTAATTTCTTTTTTCTAAAAGTTCAGTTTTAGGTATTGAAGTATTTAAATGTGGTTAACTATTTATAGAAATTCATTAAATGATGATTTTCGCATGCATGTTATATTTACTTTCTAATTTCATGTAACCTAAGTTGTGATAGCTTTTTTTTCATATAATTTGGTGTGATCATACCGACTATATATACCGTAATTAATTAGAGAACACTTTATTTGTCTTCTTATAGCATCATACTATATATATACATATATATGGTGATAAACCCTAGGTGTGTTTATATATGACCGTTTTCATAAATAAAGAATAGATAAATTAAATTAGAACAGAATTTGATGCTTTTGATGAGCAAAGTCTGTTGATGAGAGGACAAAAATCATTTAATTTCCAAACTAATGCGTCTGAATTTTGTCTAAATTTCAGAGTCTGTTTGTGATTGTGTCTTTATGTATACATATATATAAAGAAAAATAATATAAAATAAATTGTTACACGTCACTAATTATTTATCTTATTTGTGAAAAGGCATTTACTTTGAATTAGACTAATGAGGAATTTATCTAGAAAGATGCACAGTTTATTATTATATATTCACAAATTTTATAATGATCAATAATAACTACGAAAAAGTCATTAATAATAATATTAAAAAAAGCTATATTATCTTCAATGACACGTGTTTCATGACATAATCGCATTTTGGCTAATATATTGCAATTATTCACTATTGAACAAAGTAATGATAAGTGTCACACTAATGTGTTAGAAATAGTCGCAAAACAATTGCTATGTAATCATAATATTACCATATAACTTTGAGTGTGTAGTATAGATATAAAATAGAAAAGACGGATACTGATCAATGAAGGAAAAAAAAGGGTTTTAAGAAAATGATGGATGAAAGGTGTATAAAAAAGTGGTTGTGACACTTTTATCCTATTTACGTAAATAACCCAAGTTACACCCACAAGACGACAAGCTAATGGTTTCAATATCTAACGTTCACATGCAAAGTTCCTAGGGCTCAACCTCCATTAATGGTGGTGATTATATAGTATATATTAAAACCGCTACATTAAATTATAAGGCTTATCATTTCGCTATCTATGTTTAATTATCGTCACGTCATGACGATTGGTAATCGAATAATCTGAACTAGTGACGACCCAAAATTGTTTGATTGGACATAAAACTATTAATTTTTTTCAAATGGAAATTCTATGTGCGTTCTATATATATACATATAAAAAATTGTTACAAATACACTGTTAAGTTTTATTGATACGTATATATCATAATTTTTAATATAGTTGATATAGAACTATAATCTAATACATTTTCTCATTAACTAAAAGATAAAACACTATATAAACGTTAACCGTAACATAAATTCTCTATGCTTTATAATTCAATAAACCAAACCATTGCATTTTTTTAATTGGTAAGAAACATATTTCATTGAAACGTATCATACGTGAATAATTTGACTGCGAACAAATCACGTAACGCATGCATGTAATATATATGTACTCGTGTGTATATATATATATATATATATATATATCATTTTATCTCGACACAGCTGTGAATTAAATACTACAATAAATTGCCATCATCTAACCAGTACAACAATATAATACACTTTCTCTCTCTCATATATATATATATATATACACTCTCATATAGATAACACAAACACAAACACATTGAAAAAGTTGAGAAAGAATCACCATGAAAAGAGGGAGAACGTCGATGATGATGGTGTGGTTGTGGATGATGGTGGGGGGTTTGGTGTTCCTAGAGTTGGGGAACTCGGATCTGGCACAAGACAGAGCAGAGTGTTCGGAACAGCTCGTGGGGCTTGCCACATGTCTTCCGTACGTGGGAGGAGAAGCAAAGGCTCCGACAAAGGATTGCTGCGGAGGGATGAAAGAGGTACTTGAGAAGAGTAGTAAGTGTATTTGTATATTGATCAAAGATCGTGATGATCCTCAACTTGGCCTCAAGATCAACGCTACCTTAGCCGTTCATCTCCCCACCGTCTGCCATCTCGCCGCTCCTAATATCTCTGACTGTACTTGTAAGTATATATACACACACTTGTATTTGAACAGGATCATACGCATATATACTTACAGTACAACTAATTTTGGATTTGTGGGTTTTGTTTTCACTTCCACTTTACCATAACGGGTAAGCTAACTTATTCCATATCGGCCTAAAGATGTACGATTTGAATTTTGGATATCCCATGTCAACTAGTGAAAAGGCGCAAACACTTTTTCGATCTAGTTCGAATTTACACTAGTAAAGGTGGAGAATTCCTTGTAGTTTTCCTTCCATAGATATATTGGAATGAATCCGAAAATTTTGTAGTTATTTCACAAAAATAGGTTAAATCGGTTAAGCATACGCTTTACACGAATTTATTTATATGGCTATTTTGTTAACTTTCAAGGTTTTCTCATATCTTAAAAATATTTTCCAACTATTATGTCTTGATTTTGGAATTTTTTTTAGAACTTTGGTCGATGTGTGTGTATGGGACCTTTTTATGCTGTTATATAAAAATATAAGTATATCTATATATATAATTATGCGTGATATATGTTAGAGGAAATATGTATAAGGCTATGCATTTATTTTATTTGTTTGGGACACAGCTCTTTTGCACTTGCCTCCCAACTCACCAGCGGCCAAGGAGTTTGAGAGCTTAGGAAAAATCGAAGGAAATGCCAACTCCACTTCCTCTACTAATCCCAAAGGTAAAATTTATTTTCAAAATTAAATCATTTTATACAAGTTTAAATTAATAATTTACACTTAACAATGGCTATTAATTAGTGTCTATTATCCAGTAACAACATAAAACAAAGCCAAATGAAAATGTTTAACGTAAGTGATTTTTATTAAATATCCCCTGATGAATAACGACGAAGTAACGTTTGACGAAACGGTGGGTCTTTTTTCTACGTCATTTTCAAAATTATGTGATTGTTTTCAATAATTTATACAAAAATCCTACTTTGTTTGGATACCTTACATCTCCTGATGTTTATAATTTAAACACAAAAATACTAATAACGATACTTTGTTTGAATGCCTTGTAAACAATCATAATTTTTCCATCAAATCAAAATCCAATTAATTATAGTTTAATGCCAAAAAGTAAGACTTTAAAATTTTAAAATAAAGTGATAATACTTATTTTATCCCAAATTATAAATAACTCAACATTATCGAATCCTATAATTATTGTTTATTTAAAGAATTGGCCCCTAAACCCTAATATTTCGAACATTCAAAAACCCAGCACAGTTTGTGACTATGACTAAATACCTCCATTTCGATTTCATTACAGTAATAATATACCAATATAAATATATATATCGATATGTGTATATATATATATATGAATATGTAATATCTTCATATTTTCTCACATAGTTTTATTTTATAAAAATGGTATATATAATAAATATATATATATATATATATGAAGATGGGAAAGGGACAACAGAGGGAGAAGCAACAACGAAGGGAGGAGCAGCAGCAGCTGAGAAGAGTGATGGAGGCAAGAGAGAGGGTTGGTTGGTCGTTGTGACCTTAATATTTATTGTCTCTTCCTCTCTCACATCACTCTTTAATTAATATCCTCCTATATTGTATGCATACGTACACATATATACATATATACACATATGTTTGCAATTCATCATATAAGATATATATGTTGTATATATGTCTAATGTATGTATGCATGTAGTTGTTTCAACTGTATTTTGTGTTTTAACCGATTCCAATATGTCAAAAACATTGTTCTTTTATTTGGGATTCAATAACAAGTCAACAGTCTGTCTCACTTTTAGTTTTTTTTTTTATTCTGTCGGGTAAACACTTAAGAATCACCTTTCCGTAGTTCGACCGGTTCCAGGTGTAACTTAATAATTAATATTTTCCTCCTAGTTCGAATTCCATATTAGGAGAGAGGATACTCCCGATTTTGGGATCGAAGATGTAGTAAAAAAATCATATTTCCATAATATCTACTTTTGATGGGAATAGATGTACGCAGTGGCAAATATATAATAAAAATTTTCAGATTGAGGGGTAGAATATCAGATGTATCCTCGTAGGATTAAACCGTTTCAAAAATATCCTTCTTTAAAATAATTATTAAACCGAAAAAAAATTGAAGAAAAGACAAATTTGCCTTTAATTTCGAACGTGAAAAAACCCACGTTCTACAGGTTTTCGACGTGAAAAACTGTCAAACCATGTCAAAAGCAAGAAAGCCGAATAGTTTTTCGACGTGAAACCTGTTTCAAAGTTTAGAGCAAGAAAGAATAAGTGATTTCGAACTTGAGAGAGACCGATTTGAATTTGGCAAGAAGGAAAATGGCTAGAATCAGCAGCAACAGTGAAGAAGAGAGCACGAGTCAATCTTCAATGGCGTCAATAAGTGTAAGTAAATCAATTTCTAGGATTTTGCAAGCTGTCGAGTCACAAAATAGTTTATTGATTTGAAATGGGTGTGAGTGTCAGTGAGTCGGTTGAGTCGCAAGGGTCGCATGAGTTGCATGACAATCTTTGACTCAGTGAGTCGGTTGAGTCGCAAGGGTCGCAGGAGTTGCATGACAATCTTTGACTCAGTGAGTCGGTTGTCTCAATGAGTGGGTTAGGTCGCAATGGTCATTTGAGCGTCGCAGGCGGTCCAAGGGTCGTTTGAGTCGCATGGGTCGTTTTCGTCGCTTCGGTCGCTTATGTCATTGAGTCGCAAGGGTCGTTTGAGTCGTAAGGGTCGTTTGAGTCGCATGGGTCGCTTGATATTATGCCCTAAGGGTCGCTTGAATCGCATGGACCAATTAAGTCGCATGGGTCGCTTGAGTCTCAATGAGTTGGTTGAGTGTCGCACAGTGTTTGAGGGTCGTTTGAGTCGCATGGGTCGCACAGGTCGGTTGAGTCGCATGGGTCGCTTAAGTCGGTAGAAGTATAATGTATTCTTAATTGGTCATTTTGCAGGTGGAGCCAAAACCGAAGTTTGTGTATGAATTCAAGCACATGGATAGAATGCCAAATCACCACCAAGTGTTATCCTCACGAGACAATAACGACGCTGAGAGGAATACGAGTTGCATTACTTTGAGAAGAAGTTACAATTTAGGCATTTATTCAATTTCCAATGTGACTCCACATTGATGAAGGTTCAAATTTCTATCATACTAAATCACTCCGTGATTATACGGGACAAGAAGGAGTTATGGTTCGTCTTAAACGATATTCTCATCCGGTACTCTATAGTGGAGTACGCACTAATTTTCGGATTGAAATGCGGACCATATCCCAAAGGATGGAAGTCCAAAAGGGGTGACACATTCAGGCTGAAGAATTTCGGCCGTGGAAAGGTGATCCCCACACAAGTCAGTGAAAAGCTTGTGAAGGCGAAGAATTCCGACGACCTGAAGAGGTTGGTAACTTTGATATTGTTGGCGCAAGTTATGGCTCACAAGCCTTCAGCAGAAAACTCTATCAGCCATGATTTCATTGACATGGTCGATGACTTGGAATTTTGTGAAGGCTTTTCATGGGGGCGTTACACATTCGAGAAGATTGTGGAAACTTGCCGCAAGCACGTTAGCGGGGAATCACCGAAACCAAAATGGTATTGTGGCGGTTTCATGATCCCACTAATGGTAAGTTGTATATATTATTCGAATAACTTGAATGTTTTCGTACTTTTTTGCATTCTTATCATTTTGATTTAATGTTTCAGTTACTTCCATTGAAAGCCATCCTTAGTTTGTACAGAAAGGGATGGTATGTTGAGGTTGTGGATGCCCATCCATCATGCCCAAGAATGTGCAAGAAGATGGTTAAAATCTAGTTTTATTTTTCAGGATATTCAAAGTATTCTTCGTGCTGAACACGAAGAGGAAGCTTTATTTTCTGATATGGAGGATTACGAGGGATATGATGATCCCGATGTTAAGATATGGATGGAACATCTTCGTAGAAATCTGAAGGGTATTTGTTGGGAGGATATCCGTAAGCAAGAACTGTTGACACGAAAAGCGGCTCTTGGTGATCAAAAAAAGGGGAAAGAAAAGGGGACTATGAGGAAGGAGAGCGTGTGTGAAAAAAAATAGAGGTCTAAGATGACGAAGACAAAGGATGGGTAGATGTTGATGATGTTGATGCTGAAGCAGAAATTAATAGAGAAAATAAGGAAGTCAGAGAAAAGAATCATCAATGCCGTAAGAGACCTTCTAAGGGATGTCAGGATTCATTTGCCTAATCCAAAATCAAAGACTGCCGAGAAAGTTGCGAGCACCGGAAACCAATCTTCCGCCGCTGTTAGTGATTATGATTTTGAATTCCTCCGACGTTCAAATCCAGTGTCAAGAAAAGAGCAGAGCGAAGAGCAGGTTGACTCTAGAGATGGCTTAGAAGAGGATTTGGTAAACATTGCTCCTGATGAAGTTCCACCAAGTAAGTAATATTTAGTGAAAAAGGTCATTTGAGAGTCAATTTCCATCGAGAGTCGACATGGGTCGCAAGAGTCGGATCGGTCGTAGGGACATATAAGTCGTAGGGTCGCATAAGTCGCTGGGTTGCTAGAGTCGCATGGGTTTCATATGTTCCATGGGTCACTGGGTCGCTAAAGTTGCATGGGTCGCAGGTGTTACATAATCAATGTAACGAACGATGAGTCCAATGAATGAAGTAATTTTATGCAGATGCTCCAGTGGGTCTTGTTGAAGAGGTCCACACTAAAGATACTTTAGTGGGTCCCGTCGATGACGTCGCCGACGAGGTTCCTGCCAAGGATACTCCAGCAGTGGGTCATTTCCAAGAGGTCGCCGCTATTGTTGAAGTACTACCAAGTACGTACGGTCATTTCAGTACAGAGTTTCCAGTGGTCGCATGGGTCACATAGGTCACAAAAGGTCGTATTAGTCGCATAGAACGTATGGTCGTTGTGTATTAAAATTATTACGTTTGTCCTGTTGCTTTCATCAGACGCTCTCGCTGTGGATGTACGAGGATATGGAAACTTTTCCGGAAATTCTTAGTGATTATTTGAATGCCAAGTATCCATTCAGAAGTACGAGGATATGGAAACTTTTCCGGAAATTCTTAGTGATTTTTTGAATGCCAAGTATCCATTCAGAAGTACGAAGACACCAATGAATGATTTTGAAGGTTTTGCCTTGGTTCTAAACATTCCATCGAACGAAAGTCGATGGGTAGGATGTCATTGGTAGCCATCAAAGCAGACTTCGTGACCCGATGCATCACATTATATGAATGCTAGAGTAGCATGAAGAAAACGCATATCGATCTGGTGATTGAGAAGGTAAGAAACGTTGTCCCCAAGATGCTCATTCTCGGAGGGTTTCCTTCTTTGGCTTCTAGAGAAAATGAATGGAAGTATGAGTATTATGAAGGTCTGTCACAGAACAAAAGCGGGAATGACTGTGGTGTTTTCGCCTACAAATTCATAGAAGTCTCGTTAATGAGAATGAGAGATATTTTTTACTTAATTTGCGACAACAATGTTACATCCATACGTGAGAAGATGGCGGCTGATATATTTAGTAATGGAAAACTTATCCATCCACCCCGAGACTAAGTTGATATTTTGGTACATTTTTTTTAAGATGTAAATATTTGGTACATTATTATTTTTAAATATTTGGTACATTGTCGCATGGGTCAAATGGTCGCAGGGGTACAAAGGGTTGTAAAGGTACAAGAGTCGCAGAGGTACAAGGATCGCACCGTCGCACTAGGTCACAGAGCCTCATGCGACCCTTGCGACCCATGTGGGCATTTCAACCAGTGCGACCCTTGCGACCCATGTGGGCATTGCAACTCGTGCGATCCTTCCGACCATTGCGACCCTTGCAACCCATTTGTCCTTTTCGACCCTTTCAACTAGTCTTTTCAATGTCAGACTACTCGCTTTTCCAGTGCTAACTATGCTTTTTATTTTACCAATGCCACACTCAAGATCATTGCAATACGTCTCTGTTACCCCTATATTAAAAGGTTCATCAAATTTTCAAAGTCTCACCACAACACCCATTTGAGATGAGAATGAATCGGGAGAATCCCATCTCTCTCCTCTCTTCATCTAAGTCTCTAACCCTAAATTCTCTGAAAAATCCTTGATACCTTTGTGATCGTTTTGACCTTCGTCACAAAGGTCACATGGTGGACGCATGGCATCGTGTTGTCTATTTGTTACTCAAGGTCTTGGTAATCGTCGGACTCGGTCTCTATGCAGATACATACAAGTACTTACAACGTGGATGGAGGACTTTGTGTTGTATCTGCACTACATAAGGTCTTGGCAATCGGCGGACTCAGACATCAAGTTGTATCCGCGTTACCTAAGGTCACGGTTGGAGGTTAACTTGGAGAAGGCATTGAATGAGTCACACACGACTCTCTTTACGGGGGAGGGCTCCGATGTGTCTCTAAAGTCGGCAAATTTTACCTTTGAGACCTTATGTAATCGTTTTTCCTTTTTCTTCAACTTTTTCTTGCCTTTTTTGTAACCTTTGTACCTTTTAGACCTTATGTAACCTTATGTAACTTTTTTTGTAATGTTTGTGACCTTTGTAACCTTTGTGATCTTATGTAACCTTATGTAACTTTTTTTGTAACTTTTGTTACATTCAGGAATACACATTGAATGCGAAGATTACGCATTGAATTTCTGGTAGTAGATCCATAATAAAAAAAGTGTTTGTGATTGTTCCAGAAGAAATGAAACAACCTCGTGGCTATCTTACTCAAGGCATTGACGCAAAGAAAAAAGCCTACTCTTTCAAAAAGCTTCTTCTCGAACGGTTGATTCTGTGACTGAGTTTACTTACACTTCCGATTTGGAGGACGATTCGGCCTTAATGTACCCAAGAAACCTCCCTTAGCCCTTAATGACATTATTACAGAGGATATGCATTTGTAACATTTCTGACCTTATGTAATCAATATTTAAACATTGAAAATCTCTTATTTTGAATCTATCGTTCGTAAAGTTATGACCCATCCGACTCATGCGACCCAATATGACCCGTTATACGACCCTCAATCGGATTAAATTAGAATTTAGTTTAAACGAGAACCCATCCGACGCATGTGACCTCATGCGACCACATATGACCCATGTACGACTCATGCCACCTATACGACTCATGTGACTTGTCGTTTTGTTGTCAGACTCCCATCTTCCGACCCATGTGACCCTTTTGACCCATGTGACCCTTTCTACCCATGTGACTTGTCGTTTTGCTGTCAGACGTCTGTCTTCCGAACCATGTCACCCTTCCGACCCATGTCTATAAGTTAACGTCAACGTCTCTTCTCTTAGTATTCGTATCTAACCCCAATTTCTATGAAAAATATTTTTTACTTTTATAACCTGCGTGCCGCAGATACCATTGTCGACGAAGGGCATCGTGTTGTCTATGTGTTACTCAAGATCTTGGTAATCGGCGGACTCAGTCCCTATGCAGTTATTCACGAGTTGCGGGGGTGAATTAGGTGACAGTGTTGGGTCACTCTTGAAATATGACTGGAAGACGAAGTACATGGCAGGAGATAAGTCTGGGCTGCAGTACCAAACAAGAATAATGCAGAAGACTGGAAGACGAAGTACATGGAAATAGAATGTGTGCAGAGTCTTTGATTGACGTTGTAAATGTATTGTTTTGATTTAGAAGAATCTTTGTTCGACCCTTGCGACACATGTGACCCTCAATTAGCATTAATTAGTTTTACGTTGTAAATCGTTTTGATTGGTTGTTGTTATTTTATCATTATAAACTAGTAAATTCGTCGAGTTCGCATCTATTGATCCATATATGCGACCAAGCGACCCATGCCATTATCAATATGTCATTATCAATATATTTAAGTTGTAAATGTCTAATTTAGAATCAATACAAATAATAATATAAATAATATAGACATTTGAACAAAATGTTAAATGTATTTTTTGAAAGTTTCTCAAACTCATCCGACGAGTTCATAAAACACTACTATCAATTTTGAAACACAGACATTGGTTATACACAACTTAACTAGAGATACATGGGTCATAATCTATTTTAACCGTCGATTGACGTTGTAGATGTATTGTTTTGATTGGATTTTGTCATTTTATCATTATAAACCCGTAAATTCGTCGAGTTCGCATCTATTGATCAAAATATGCGACCAAGCGACCCATGCGACCCTCATTTGGCATTAATTAGTTTGACGTTGTAGATGTATTATTTTGATTGGTTTTTGTCATTTTATCATTACAAACTCGTAAATTCGTTGATTTCGCATCTATTCATCAATATATGCAACCAAGCGACCCATGCGACCCATGCGACCCTCAATTGCATTAATTAGTTTGATGTTGAAATGTATTGTTTTGATTGGTTTTTGTCATTTATCATCATAAACCCGTAAATTCGTCGATTTCGCATATATTCATCAATATATGCGACCAAGCAACCCATGTGACCGATGCGACCCTCATTTGGCAGTATGTAGTTTGACGTTGTAAATGTATTGTTTTTATTGGTTTTTGTCATTTTATCACTATAAACCTGTAAATTCCTCGATTTCGCATATATGCGACCCATGCCACCCTCAATTTTGATTGGTTGTTGACATTTTATCATTTTCACCAAAATTTCCGCCAAACTTTTCACCGAAATTTGAAAAATATATCGAATTCCATCTGACGACGATTCGATGTCAGGGTCATGTCTTTTTGTATTCCAGCTGTTTCCTTTCTTCGAATAACGACTCACTCTCTCTCCAACTTTCATCATCTTCCACCCATCCTTTTTCGAATAACAACACACACTCTCTAACTCTCATCATCTTCCATCCATTTTTTGCCGAGAATGCAACATCTCCCTACTTTCGTCCAAATCATTCTTCCGAGCTTTTTGGAGAACTACCTCGTAATATCCTTCATCTCTCTCATTCGGTATGTTAATGTAGAGAATGTATAGATTTGACTTTTTTTTCGATTTTTTACAGGACATTCTGACGAAATTCTTCGATAAGCATATTTACAGGAAAACGAGGGACGACAACACGACAACGCTTAAATCGAATGTGTCTAACAAAAAATGGTTAGTCAAGTTTGATGGCTCAAGATTCACTGATGGATGGAAAGATTTCTCCAAGGACCATCATTTTCGTATTCGGGATTTCTTAGTTTCCATCATGAAGGTGACATGGTTTTTCACGTAACTGGTTTCAGAGATGATATGTGTAATCTACAATATGCATCATCTATATCATCATCATCATCCGTAGAAGTAGGGTCATCTTATTCTGGTTAGAGGATTTTCATGGTACCAATCACGCCTTCAAATCTGGCCATAGATGCAATGGTAAGTGAACTCAAACATATTGATTCGATTCATCAAATCTGATCGTATATGCATTAGTTTGGCTTCGTTATAAATTTATTAGGTTATCCCATACACTTCCGATAGAGTTTGCGAGGTCGAGAGATCTTTGCGGTAGACGATATAAGATACATCTGATAATCAATTACGGACTAACGTGGGAGGCACATCTAAGGCCCGTGAAACGCGGTGGCGCTAGCATCAACATGGGTTGGACAAAGTTTTGTCACGATAATAGATTGAACATGGGTTGTTCCCTCAAAGTCGAATTGCATGATGTTCGTGATGTACCTTGTCTACGGTTTTCCCCTCTATCAGGGCCTACAAACAAGATAGTTTGAATTCCGTTGTATTTTGATTGCTTTGAACCTCATTTGAACAACAACATTCATTTGAACTTGAAATTCATGTTCGTATTTGGTTGTTTTTTTACTACTATTCAATAGAACGTATTATTGTTAGTATCATTGTTTTATGGATTTACTATTATTGTAACAAGGGTCGCGGAGGCTCCAAGGGACGCAGAGGGGCAAAGGTTGTAGGGGACAAAGGGTCGTAGAGGTACAAGGTCAAAGGGTGACAAGGGTCGAAGGGAGATGGGGGTCGTAGAGGTTGAAGTGGTCGCAGAGGTCTAAGTGGTCGTAGAGGTCCAAGGTCGCACGGGTCCAAGGGTCGGAGGGGTCCAAGGGTCGCTGAGGGATAAGGGTGGCACGGTCCAAGGGTCAAAAAAGTGTTTACTCTTTGATTATGGAAGATGTAATTTGGTACATTGTTCTTTTTTAACAGTTTATTCATAATATTTGTAAATAATTTTGATATTTTGGGAATGAAAAATTCAATTTTGTACATTGTTATTTTTTAAAACACATTCATATTATTTGTAAATAATTTTTTAATAATAAAGCGTAACGGGTCGCAGGGGTCCAATGGCCGCAGAGGTACAAGGGTCGCACCATTTGTCCCCTGCGAATATTTTACCCGTTCGGCCCTTGATCATGCGACCCTTTTACCCCTGTGACCCTTTTACCCCTGCGACCCATGTGACCGTGTGGTCATGTCTTTTCGAATTCCATCTAACATCGATTCGATGTCATGTCTTTTCGAATTCCAGTCGTTTCCTTTTTTCCAATCTATTTTTTCCTCTCATCATCTTCCATCCATTTTTTCTGAAAATACCACATTTCCCTCATTTCTTCCGAGAGGTTCTTGTGCATCATATTTACTACCTTGTAATCTTCTCTAATAAACTCTCTGTCGGTATGTTACATGTAGAGAATGTACATATTTGACTTTGTTTTTCGTTTTTTGTTACAGGACATTCCGAAGATCTTCTTTGATGAGTATATTTACGGGAATACGAGAGACAGTAACACGGTAACGCTTAAATCGAATGCGCCTAAAAAACATGGGAAATCAAGTTAGATGGCTCCAAATTCACTGATGAATGGATAGATTTTTACAACGACCAAAAGATTCGTATTCGGGATGTCATACTTTTCCGTCGCGAAGGTGACATGGTATTTAACATCACCAGAGCTACTCCTGATGAGAGGGTTTTCATTGTACCAGTCACGTGTTCAAATCTGGCCGTAGATTCATTGGTAAGTGACCTCAAACCGATTCATCATATATAAATTGGTTATTTATTTGACTTTTTTCATTTATACTGATGTAACTTGGTAATGTCACAGACACTTCCGATAAGGTTTGCGAGGGAGACTGGTCTTTGCCGTGGATGATGTCAAATAATGATGTACCTCGATTACGGAATGTTCGATTTCGGAAGGTTAGATTTTTGGCTAACGGCTTTAAGGCCCGTGATTCTTGGTGGCGCTTGCATCAGATGGGGTGGAGACAGTTTTGTCAAGAAAATGAACTGAACGTGGGTTGTTCCCTCATAGTAGAACTGTTCTCCATTGGAGGAGAACCTGTGCTTCGATTTGTCAACAACATATTTTGATTTGAGTTGTATTTTGATTTATTTGAATCTCCTTTTAACTTGAGCTTCATTTGATCTTCTGGATTTACTATTATTCAATTGTTAGTGTTATTGTTTGTATCGTTGTTTTTTTATTTACTATTATTGTAACAAGGGTAGCAAAGGGACAAGGATCGAAGGGGGACTAGGGTCGCACGGGTCCAAAGGTCACGAGGGACAAGGGTCGCGAATGTGCAAGGCTCGTAGATACTTGAGTCAATTATTTATAATTAACTTGATAAATTATTATTTTCAAAATTTTATTCATATTATTTGTAAATAATTGTATTTGTAATTTTTACTATATTGTTAGTATCGTTGTTTTTGTAGATTTAGTATTATTGTAACAAGAGTCGTAGAGAGACAAAGGTTGCAGGGGTCAGAGGGTCGTAGAGGGACAAAGATCGTAGGGGTCCAAGGGTTGAAGAGGTACAAGGGTCGCAGGGATCCTAGGGTTGAAAAGGCACAAGGGTCGTAGGGGATCCTAGGGTTGAAAAGGTACAAGGGTCGCAAGGGTCCTAGGATCGAAGAGGTCCCTCTGTGACACTTTTACCTCTTCGACCCTTGGACCCCTGTGACCCTTTTACCCCTCTGACCCTATCCTAAACCTTGCTACCCTTTTATCCTTACGATCATTTGACCCCTTTGCGACCCCTTTACCCCTACGACCCTTGGACCCCTAAGACTCTGTGACCTAGTGCAATAGTTTTTTCTGCGGAACGTGCTTAATTGCAAGCTTCTTTGTTAACAACAAACGATTTCAATCTATTGGAAATGAATCTGATGCCGATTTCAAGCTACTCTCGCCGAATCTGTTGTGGTGTGGGAGAACAGTTATTTTCGCGCTACAGTAGAGAGAGAAATCGAGGTGCTCTAGAGGAGAGAGAAAAATTGTCGACAAGGGTAATATGAGATTATCAAATTTTAAGGATAGATTTGAAGTTGAAACTTTTTTTCTTCAGGAAATGGTATTTTTGAAGCACTTTAGCCGTACGAGGGTATTTTTAAAGTTCTCCCTATTGAGGGTACATAATTAAAATAAAATACATATTAAAAATAATATTGAAAAATAAAATATCTTATAAATATATGTTACAGTTATTTATATTTTGAAATATTTCGATAATAACGTCATTTGTAATTGTCTGATTTAATTTTTTTCAATATAACAAATGAATCAAACACTAAAGAATCAATCACAAATTCAATTATATATCATTGTCTTCACAATATACATTGCGGAAAAGTATCCATCGACAGTCGCGGTAGCAATAGGTAAAATCAAAGTTAACTTCAAAAGCAATACATCGTGAACAAGATACCTAAAGGTTTTCAAATTAGAAAGCCGATCATCTTCTTTTTATAAGGTCAAAGTATAAAGCAAGTTCATTATGAAAAGAGTTTTGGTTAAAGCTATTAAAATCATTTGGATAGAATTCTAAGAATCTTATAATCTTTAATGCGCGAAACTCATGGAACAAGTCAACGAGACTCAAAGCGACGGTGAAACTAAACAAATAATCATTCACATCGTTAAAACGATCATTCACTACAAAAAATAGGCGATTTCCAACGGGCATATCTGTTGGAAATCGCCATATTTCCGATGAAAAGGATGATTCCCAACGGATTGCAACGAATCCTGAACCGTTGGAAATCGATCATTGAAAATTCGCATCCGTTGCGATTGTAACAGACGTGCAACAATAATATCTGTTGACAAATTTTCAAAGGACGTGTAACGGGTATATCCGTTGGACCGTAGTAACGGATGCCCATTACAAACAATCCAGCAGATACCCATTGCAGATTTGTAACGGATATCTGTTGGCACGTCTGTTGAAACGTAAAATGATGGGAATTTAAGGGATACAACGGATGCCCGTTGGCATAATGGTGGGAGCTGTCAACAAATTTCTATTGGAAAAAAGGGTGGGAATTTTTCTTTGTAACGGGTGCCCGTTGAAGTTTTCCAAAAATATCAACGGGTATCTTTTGAAACTTCGACAAAAAATTTAAAAATTTAATTAATAAAAAAAGTTTATACATATTAAAAACATAATTATTACAAATCATCTTAATTAGTAGTGTCGTCTTCATCCCCTTGATCACTAACACCTCGTGAAGGGGTTGCATCAGAGTCGATTATCGGGTCTTTTCTTAGTGTTGTTTCTCGCGTCGGTTCTGGTGGTTGATACGCTCGGCCGGTTCACAATTCGGTAATGCTCTCCATATGACGCATCTGTGCTCGAGTGTAGTTTCGAAATGTTTGATACGTCATTCTTACGTATAACTCTCTTGAACCATAGGAGGTACCGTCGTGGCGTCCTCGAAAATTTCCTTTTGGAGCGAACCGAGACCATATAGACACCCCTTATACAGTCTAATAAACTACAAAATAAAAAATGTTAAAGTTAGCATCTTTAGAAAGTTAGACCTCTAAATAAATTTTGTTCTTTTGTAAAGGACTGAGATAGTCGGGAGTTGAACCACATGCATGTGATTGCTGTGTGATCTTCTCCGTCACAGCTTTCACGGTCCGTACCTCCCGAGGATCGCGAGTTCAGGTTCATCGATCTCTTTCCCGACGACAGACTTCTTCTTGCCATGGGTTTCTACAACCAACTCAAGAAGAGTAGGTTATCTTCCCATCCGCTGCATATGTTACATAATAGTAATATAATTAGATAAACATTTTATACAACAATAAAAATTAAATAATGAATAAAAAATTTACCAATTTTTTATTTCTTTGCGGGAATGATTTTGACACCGAAGTATGGCGATAAGGACCATCCCCGGGAACCTTTTCGTCATTCCAATTTTTCTTGGCCTTGAATTCTTCGGACTCCCATTGTTGGACGAGTTGGTCGAATACCTCGTCCGTTGCCCATGTTGGTTTGACATTCTTCTTATAATAGTTGCGCTTGGCGTTGTTTATCATCAAGCGTAACTAGGCTTGCATGTCGCGCATCCAAACTGTGTAGATGCGCAACATATCCTTCTTTTGCCATCTATATACGCACTGCAAAATAAAATTACAATAAATCAGTTTATAAAGAAAAGTAAATAATAATTTACAAGTTAAATTTACATTAACATTACTTATGATGAATGTACACCACCATCGGCGGCGTATAACTTTTGGCGTCACCTACCAAGAATAATATAATCGATCTTGTAGCGACCCCTAGATGATATTGTTGTTCGTATGTCTTTGAACATCATCAAATCAAACCTGCGGTGAAAATAAAATAATTAGATAATATTTATAATTAAATACAATATGAATTTTGAATTTAAAATCTTACCATAACGTCCCGTCAAGATGTTCAGGGTCGATAATCGGGACGAAAGGACGCCCATCGAAATTTTCAAACAATGTGCTTATGTTCACCGATTCGTTGTCTTCATCAAATATCTGCGGGGCCGATATAGGTGAAGGAGGCCCATATGGTGGCGGTGGAGGCAGTGGCGGGGCTCCTGGTGAATCCACCAACATACCATCGTAACCGATGAATCGTCTAGCTCTCATTGTGTTCTGTGTTTAAGTGTTTGAAAGAGATTTTCTGTTTTAAAGAAATTTTAAATTGGAATTATGTTGAAAAATGAATTGTTCAACGGATAAAATATAGAAATTTTCGACGGATATTCGTTGAAAATTACGTCAACTCAACGAACGCAATTAATTGATGCGAAGTTTGGGTTCTTAACGGGCATCCATTGGAAATTGCAACGGACGCCCGTTGACAGCGCGTGCTCCCGAGGTAACAGACGCCGAAACCATCGTACCTCTCCCCTTGCAACGGGCATCCGTTGCAATTTCCAATGGATGCCCGTTAAGAACCAAAACCGATGTTGTACCATAGGATAGCCATGATGACACTTTGCAATGAGCGCCCATTGTAGTTGCAATGAATACCCATTGCACATCCTTCAACGGGTATCCGTTGCAAGCCACCAACAAGTGTCCATTGGCATTACCAACTGTCATCCGTTGTCCGGCTGAACTGTCTCAACAGACATCCGTTGCCTTCATGAACAGTCTTACCGAGTATTTGTTGGGGATTTTCAACGGATATCCGTTGAAACATTGAAAAACTTGAAAAATTTATAGCTTAACATCTTTTTTTAACCACCTTAATAATGTGGAATTCACTAGCCTAGATAATCTGAATACTAGGATAGGTGCCCTTCCACCTCATAACTCCAACTCAGATATTCGACATATTGTTTCAAATCTTTTCTTGATTATATATTATCCTTAGTTGTCCCCGTCACATTCAAAACAGTTTTTATGATGTTATCGAAAAAGTTCTTTTCGATATACATAAAATCCAAATGATGACGTAATATCAGTGATTTCCAATATGGTAGTTCCCAAAAGATACTACGTTTCTATGAGTTATGCCATTCACCTTATCCTTTTGGTTTTCAACGCCCACGATCTCCACCGTATTCTATCAATTCTTGTAAATTTCCCACTGTGTTTAATCGTACGTAAAGGATTTGCGTTCTTGTTTATATGCACGGTGTCTCTTCTTTTTATACCATGTTCTTTTGAAAATATTTTTTTTATTTTTTCTGAAAGCATGTCCACGGGGAAGAAATCTTCTAAGAAAATCAAACCAACATGGTTTCTTCCCATATACTAGTTAAAATGAATCTGTATCCTCCATACAATATGAAAATACCAATCTCCTGTGCGTGCTCTATCCAGAAAACATTCCATATGCAGGAAAGTCGCTAATTGTCCATAACAAGACCGCTTTCAATGTGAAAATTTTCTTCAGTCTCATGTCATAAGCAAGAATTCCATCATTCCACGAATATGTAAATTCATGAATCATTGACTACAAAAAGACATCAAAACTTTTCTTCGGATGTTCGGTTCCTGGAATCAGCAACGTCAGAAACATTACTTCTCTTTTCAAACACATATCGGGAGGCAAATTATAAGGAGATAAAATCATCGGCCACAGAGAATATTGACTTCCAAATAGTCCATATAGACTAAAACCGTCGGTGCACAGGTAAACATTTTTCGTTTCATATACGAACTCAGGAAATATTTTATTGAAATATTTCCAAACCTAACCATCCGATGGATGTTGCATTATCCTTCGCTCGTCGAGTGTTCTGCATGTCATCTCATTGCCGTAACGGTTTTTTTTCAAAATCAAATAACCTTCTCAACCTGTTTGTTGTAGGAATATAGAACATTGTTTTGTATGGTACATATTTACATAAAGATGGTTTCTTTGGACGAAATTTGCTTGCACCACAAAATTTACATTCCAACAAGTCTTTACCGTTTCTCCAAAACAACTTGTAACTATTTATACAAACATCAATTTTCTCATGTGGAATTCCCAAATATTTTAAAACATTTTTTTTCGTAATATGTCTCGGGAGCTTGATTATTTTCCCGTAAATATTGAGGTATGGTTTTGCAAAATGAATCCATGCAATTTTCAGTTAAATTGTAGTATGTTTTTACACTCATCAATCTTGAAGACAAAGATAAAGAAGACTGAATTTCACGACAACCTTCATATATAGGTTGTTCGCCGAATCGGTGTGCCTCGATGTTCGACATCTCTTCATGCGGTTGCTCTATAACTCCAGTAAAAGCATCTGACACCATTTCCACATATAGATTGGTCATCGATGCTTCATAAACAACTTCTTCATTTCTTTCTATTTCTTCCGCTTCTTGCACAATATCTCTAACGCCACAATATTCACCGTGAAATAACCAAAAATAACATTATCATGTGTTCTTGACACAAAGGTTCATCGACGCAAAACTCATGAACTGCTCAAATTCGTGTATGAATTCTTGAGTAACTCTCTCGGTTACAGGATCTTTTCTTCTATACATCCACTCTCTCGATCTATATATATATATATATATATCTATTTTTAAGATGATATTTTTTCAAAATATATTTGTTGTTGATGGTATTAGTGTTTTTTTGGGTTTCCAATGACGTTCCAACGGATTTATGCAACGGATTGTGTGCATTGCTCGTCCATTGACAGTTGAAATAGATTGCAATGGGTATGCGATAGTTGATTATTCTAGGACATCCGTTAGTGTACGTTGGAAAAGCCTATCAACGGACGAATCCGTTGATCTGTCCGTTTTTGTATTGATTGACTCTTAAAGTTACTAATCAAGAATAAAATAGAAACAATATATCTGATAATGATGTAAATTACTTACATTTCTTTTTCTTTTTAGTTTCTTTGAATCCACATATCCTTCTTCCATGTCAACCGTACAAATAATATGTCTTTCACAAAAAATGAAAAAAATTTGTTCATGAGAGAATGTCATCCATCATCTATGTGCTTACTCTACTAGTGAAATAACATTCAAGATATCTTGATCTCTCTTTTGTAAAGCCATCGATAAATTATCTATGAGTCTATAGAAGCAATGTTAGTTGTAGATAGAACACAAAATCAAAGATATGATAATATTTGAGAAACCATAGGCTTGTCATCTTTTGATATCATCATTGCCATAATTTTGATTATACTCAAACACCTTAATGATGAAAACAAATAATTCAACCAAACGTAGCAAATTCTTATAATGAGAATCCTATGTGTATTTGCACATTATAAGAGAATAATCTCTTAATGTAATCATGTTTCACTACTAATTTCACCTTTACCAATTCCTTTCATCACTTTGGCTCGATAATAGTCTCGGATAATATCTTTGCTTTTACACGATGCTCCAACCACATTCAAAAAACTAGAAGTCATATAAAAAATATTTAACATCAAAGTGTTTTTTTCTATCAATTGCCATAAAAAATAGTTGAAGTTGATGAGCAAACCAATGAACGTAATATGAAGAACTACTTTTCCACATTGTCAGTTATTTCAACCCATTGAATACACCTTTCATACTGCTTATTCCATCATTTTCTTTGACCTCTAACTTTTTTCGTAACTTAGTCTATTTTTAGCGAACATATAATCAATTGCACATTTAAGAGACAATGTATTTGTCTCTTTCACATGTACAAGACCTAAAAAGCGTTCTTTCACTTTTCAAATCTTATCAACAAAAATAATAACCCTCGTTATTTGTTCTTTATCAGAAACATCACTTCACTCGGTGACCAATAGACCAAACACATCATGATAAACTTCTTCAATAATACCTATCACTATTTCTTTCGCAAAATCTTTCTGAATGGTTGGAGATAACACTTGATTATTTACTGGTGCATTCTTTAACACAACTCTACTTATAATCTCGTTTTGTTCTGAAATGTAGTTCACAAGTTTTAAAACAAATTTATTTATTGCTAGACTCTTTTGACTCATCATGAACTCAAAAAGGTAACCCTCGCTTCAACAACTGTCTAGCATAATCAATTGAAGCATTCCACTGAATCTGATATTCATTCATCACAATATCACTTTGCTTATGAAAAGCATGTATGATTGAATGACCTTGTCTTATCAAGTCATAAAACTTTTCAATGCTTTGTGGTGATTATTAAAATCACTGACATAAGAAGCTAATCTCGTTGTCTTATTCCAACTTGAAAATGCATTAGTCACAAAAGCATCATCCATGTTTGATTTTTATTTGTTATCTTTAAACAAATAACAACACAAAAAAAAGTTATCTTTCTTTATGCTATACTCTATCTAATTATTGTATTGGTCAAACCAAATTGGATTAAATTGTCTCATAGTATTTGAAATCATCATTTTTGGAAATCATGATCAGGTAGCTAATTAAGTCCTCGAATCAAATATGTGTATCTTATTTCATCCCTTTGATTAGGATAATATTCTAATATTATTTTTCTATCAATAGGATCACAAGTTAAATCGTCAAAATTAATTTCTAAAGTTAATGAATCGCTAACCTGATGATTCTTGCAGCTTCTATATAACTTTCACCATAAGTATGAGAGACCGATACAAATTTTTTAAAAATTTCTCCATTATTTAATCTAATAAAGACAAAATTATTATAAAAATATTCTAAACTGAACACGAAATAAAAAAAATCAATCAAAAATAATAAATTTAAAATTCTTTGTTTTTTTAGTTTGAGTAACTTGATTTTTGGTGCTAAGAACAACACTGAAATAAAATTTGAATTAAAAAAATATGGAAGTGAGAGACATGAAAAAAAATAATCATATCAAACCCCAAAAATTATTTATATATTTTAAAATGACAATATTAACTAGTATTAATTTTAATTTTTTTATAAAAAAAGAGAAAAATATTGGGGGCATATGACTCCAATAACTAAAAACTATGTATACATACCCATGGATGTACTAATAACTGGGTATTTGGGGTAATATAACCATATCTGAACTGTCTTATTTAGTTTTGATACAAAAACTTTATTGCTCTCGTTCAATACCAAATTAAAGAATCCGAATCAATTCGGTGATGTTGGGTTGGGTTGAAAGAAAACATGGATAATGAAAAAGTCAAGTTGTTTTAGTGGTCTTTTGTACAATTCTACATATCATTGTCTTTATAATATACTAAAACATCACATGCATTTTTACCAAATAAAAGAAATAGAAACGGTTTAAACTAAGCTTTTATTGGAAGTAAAAAAATGTACGGGTATGTTCTTCGTCTAAACTTTGTCGAATATCTTGATCTAATCTCTGCTTTTCAGCACTAAAGACATTTTAATATAATTGAGTTATATTTAAAAATATTTTTAGTTGTTTGTATAATATGGAAAATTCAACTAGATTTTGATATATTTATCTGATTTAGATTACTTTTAATTTTCTGGTCGAGTTAAGTTTAGAAAAAAAAATTATTGTATTGTTTCACTGTTTTTTATTTTGTATTTTTAATGTATGTATATAACTTTTTTCGATAATTTTGATATATTGATTTTATTAAAAAAATTGAATTTGAATTTAACTTAAATAATCCAAACAAACCAACAATCTCTATACCCTTGAATAACTAAAATTTTCAGATTGTATAATACAAAAATACCACGATTTCTTCCTTATAAAAACATCCTCTAATTTCTTTATTTTAATTTCTTTTTCATTAAATCTATATATTTTTAACATTTATTATGTTTCTATTAAATATATGTATAAGTGTGTCCTATAACAATAGTCCATGAGATGACAGCACGTTAGCACCGAGGAAAATCCTCCCTTTCACACTTGAACCATTTTTGTTTTGACTGTTTGCCTCCTTTCTTTTTGAACTTCCGTTCCTACTCACACGGAAACCATTTTAATCCCTATGCCTGTCTCTTCCATTCCCTCGCTTCTTCTTCGCGTACCTCCCTTTTCTGAACTGCCAGTTCATTCGCTTCTTCGTTCAAACTTGGGAAGTTCCGGCATTTTGGAAATTTCAGGCTTCGTTATCTCCGGCAACTTTGGAAGTTCAGATTTCGGAATTTCCGGAACCTCAGGAAGGTCGGGTTTAGGGATTTCGGGCACCTTAGGCATTTCGGGTTTCAGAAGTTCCGATACCTTTGAAAGCTCTGGTTTTGGGATTCCGGGCACCTTGGGCACTTCGGGTTTCTGCAGTTCCGGTACCTTGGGGAGTTCTGGTTTCGGAACTTCAGGCACTTTCGGCATTTCGGTTTTCGGGAGTTCCGGTACCTTTGGAAGTTTTGGTTTCAGAAGCTCGGGCACTTTCGGCATTTCTGGTTTTGGGAGTTTCGTCTCCATGAGGAGTTCTGGTTTCGGAATTTCAGGCAATTTCGGCATTTCGGGTAATGTAGGAAGATCGGGTTGGGGAAGTTCCGACTTGGGAATATCCAACAACCGCCGCGCAACAACTGAAAAAGGGTCGATGACAAATGCGGCGAGACAAATGAACAAAAGAGCCCATAGACTCTTCAATGCCATTGGAAGATATCTGAAAGAAGAAGAAGAAGAACAATGAAAGTTAGTATCTCTAGTTGTCGGCAGGTCGCCGGTTAAATTGCCGCTTACCACCGCGTCTCTCTCGCCGGTCGCCTATCCGCTGATGTGGGTTGTGTGTGTATATCCTGCGTTTTCTTCATTTAGTTTTAAATGTTGCTTTTATTTAAAACCCTTACCTAACCTAATTCCTCTACCGCTTGCAAACGGAAGGGTTTAAACTACTCGATGATGGCTTTCCATTTGTGAACTAGCTTTGAGTTCAACTTCAAGGTCAGTTTCCTTTTCTACACTTCAGTAATCCTCTCTTTAATGTGGGTATTTCATTGCGAGTTCGTTTATGTGGAAAAAGGGCTTCCGCTGCCATCTAAACTGCTCGATGATTACTTCGCATTTGTGAGCTAGCTCGAGTGCTGCCTGAAGGCGAGAATGATGTCTTTGCAAATGGCGTCAGACTGTTATTCTTTGTTTTTGCTATTACATGTGTGTGTGCTCATAGATAACCACGAGTCTTTTGTCTCTTTTTTTGGTGCATTTTTTGTGCTTTTCACCGTATTTTCCTTCTGAAAACTACTTAAAAGAGTATTATTGTGTTACCCATTTCTCTCTCATACTTGATAGATTTTAGGTAATAGCGGTGGTCCAGCGTCCAATGACCTAAAGTGATTGGTATTGGAGTAGCCTTTCAGGTACGTTCTTTGTGACATTCTGTAACCATGCTTGCTCTTCGATTTCTTCGTGTCGTCCTTTTTGAAGCTCCTCTTCCACCTCCATTTCTTCGTCTTCGTCCTTAAGGTAAGTAACCAGAAAATCCTTTTTGTGTTTCTGTCTCGTACTTGAAGATGACGATCATGGTAGAACTTAGTAAAAATTGTTACAAGAAGGCCAATGAAGGTAATTCATTTCAACCTTTTGCGTTGTTTACAACATTTAGGTATTTGAAATTTGACTGTTGGTATTCTATTTTTTGATTAGTTGACTCGCAATGGTATATTATGATTGAGTATAGTGTTGAAACGATTACATTTATACTTGATTTGGAGATGTTATACTTGCTCGATTCAATGGTTGGCCTGTTGCATCTTAGTTGTTCATTTAATTTGGAGGCTATGCGTTAGATGTGTTAGGTTAGATTTTGGGTTTTAAGGTTTAAACTGAGTTTGTTTGTATATCTTGGAGCGACCTTTTCACAATTGCTCCTACATATTACATGAAGACGCCTTGAATCAAGTGCGGGGTGAAGGTCAGTTTGTGCTTCAATTCATTTGCAACCAAAGGTACCAGCAAGAATTTTTCTACGCTCATGGTATACTTCTTAATTATCACATACATATGTATATGGAGTTATGTTTCTGCATACTTGGTCTACGATTTAATCAAGCTTTTATATGTTAGACTTTTATTGAGCAAATCGGTTGATTCTTCGTTAGACTCGAAAGAGATATAGCTGGATAAGAATTTCCAGCCACCCAAATTTGAGTATTTTTCTTTTATTCTTTTATGTCGTAGCATCGCATGATTGGCAAGATTTTCACTCAGCCACCCCATAGTTTTTTACACTACTTGGAATCTCAATAGATATATTCTTGGAGGTGAAAATCCAAGCTCTATCTCCCCCTCTTTATATTTCAACTCTCCTTCCCTTTGGTTTATTTTTTTATGTGTGATGATTATAGGAACAATATAAAAGCGAGGTCCAGAAAAAATCCTTCTTTCACACACCGCAAACCGGCCGGCTTTGACTGTTCGCCTCCTTCATTTCTAAACTGTCGTTCCTACGTCTCCCCCCCCCCCCCCCTCTTCCGAACACAAAATCAAAGATATGATAATATTTGAGAAACCATAGGCTTGTCATCTTTTGATATCATCATTGCCATAATTTTGATTATACTCAAACACCTTAATGATGAAAACAAATAATTCAACCAAACGTAGCAAATTCTTATAATGAGAATCCTATGTGTATTTGCACATTATAAGAGAATAATCTCTTAACGTTCCTACCGCCCCCCCCCCCCCTCTTTCTACACCATTTTCACCCTCTTAACACCATTTTCACCCCCTCTGCCTGTCTTCTTCCCTTTCTTCACTTCGTCTTCTCACGCCCCCTTTCTCGCTTCTTCGTTCTATATTCTCTCTTCGTATGCCACCCGCTGCTTTCCACGTGCCTCTTTGGCTTCTTCGCTCACACCGCCCTCCTCCTTACATCAAAGGCCATGCCATCTGTTTGTGCGTCTCCTCATGGAGAACAAGACGACGGCCGCACGTCTGCTGCTGGAGAGGGAACCAATTTTGCTTTCATAATTATGATTTCGTGGCCAATTTTGCGTTTCAGAAATTTTGCGTTATTTCGGGATTACCCTACCCAGATGATGTATCGTACTCATGAGTCTTGGCCAGAATGGGGATAAACAAAGAGAATAAGAAGCATAGGCGGCGATGGATATGATGGAGGTGGTGATACCCGCGCGATTAAGGTAGTCAACAAAGGATCAAGAGTTTCAAACAGAGGATGAGAGAACGCATCCATGACACTCTGCTCATTGTAATGAGCTCATTGCACTTCTGTCCATGTTTTGCTCCTCTTTTCATGGTTATTATGCCCACAATTGATTTCCACTCACCTTACTGATTGTTTGTTTGGATTTGGGGTGAAGGTATGTGGAACAGGGAAAAGGGATTCAACAACCGCATAACTGGATCGATGAGCTCGAATTTGTGATAGGAGATGATGAAGCGAAGAAGGGCCTTTCCAATGGTCCCTTTGGAAAAATCCTAAATCGACGATGGTGAATTCAAATTACTTTTAAAACATTTTTTATTCATATATATGTCTACTTTTAAAATTACCTTAATCACAGCCGAACTAGCGATCCCAACCGAGGAATGTGGACGAACAATCATGACTGAGGAAAATCTCCTCCGCATCATCCTCGCTCACAAATCGACCATTTCAATGGTTAGTTTCTTTTCGATTTCTGTTTGATTTCTGATTGGTTTCGGTTAGTTGAAGAAGTGACATAGCGATGAGTATTTCATAGTGGTTTCGGTTATTTGATGCTTGAGTTTCAAATATATATATTTATTATGTATATGGGATGTTCCTAAAGAGATTGCTGCATTGTTGAAGCCGGGAAATCTTGTGTTTAAATCCCAAGAGAGAATGCAACATTATTTGAGCTTGAATATTGGTGATATATAAGAGTTTACGGTTGTGCAATTTATTTGATCTAAAAGAATGATGTGTTGTTTACAAATATTTGAGCACCATGCCACAATTCCTTGAATTTTTGCGAGTAATGGAATATGTTGTATGTTTAGATCTATATTCTAGGTTTCTTATTAGATGTATGTTCTCATGTATTTTAGAGAAATGAAAAGAAATCTCTCTCTTTGGAGCACATCATTCTTTGGAGCAAATGAAAAGAATAGTAGATGAAATGATCTAGAAGAACATAACAGAGGAGTCGTTTGATCCGAAACAGTTCTTGACAATGTTGGATTTGTCGACAGAGCACAAAGTGTTAGATCTGAAGAACAAGATCGAGGCGTCCGTGGTGATATGGAAGATGAATCTCCACCTGAAGGATAGTAAATCTTCATGGGGATCGCCCGTGAGTTTGGAGAAACGGGAGCTGTTGAAAGAACGAGTAGAGATAATCTTGGTCTTGCTCAAAAAGCACTTTCCAGGTCTGCCACAGTCGTCACTCGACATTTCCAAGATTCAATATAACAAGGTACTATAATGAATCATCACAAAGATTTCTCTTACCCGAGTTATGTATCTGACGGTAGGTTTTAACTGTGGATTCACAGGATATTGGACAAGAGGTATTGGAGAGTTACTCGGGAATACTGGAGAGCCATGCTCACGCTGTAATGTCAAGGATCAAGGACGTTCTTTATGCAGATTCATGGGCTCAGAAACAGTCCTCTAACAAAGAAAAATCAGATGTGGGATGAACATAGACAGATTCAGAACCTACAAGATCCTCAAACTTAGGAGATGAATCTGAAAAGCTCGAGATGCAGTACACCAAGACATTGTTGGATTTCATGGGCTGGAACAACGAGAATTTGAAAGCCATAGCAACAGATTCTGAATTCCAAAAGTCTGAGAAGCCTCCCAAATCTTCGAGCTTGCCACCCAAAAAAATTTTCCTATTTGGAAAAGCTTGAAAACTTGAGTGGTTTTAGAAGCCCGAAAGAAGAGATTGATCTACAAGAACATAACGGAGGAGTGGTTTGATCCTGAACAATTCTTGGCAATGTTAGATTTGTCGATAGAACACAAAGTGTTAGATCTGAAGAACATGATTGAGGCGTTCGTGGTGATATGGAAGTGGAAACTTCACCGGAAGGACAATAAATCTTCATGGGGATCGGCCGTGAGTTTGGAGAAACAAGAGTTGTTCGAAGAACGAGCAGAGACAATCTTGGTCTTGCTCAAACAACAGTTTTCCGGTCTGCCACAGTCTTCACTCGAGATTTCCAAGATTCAATATAACAAGGTACTATAATGAATTATCACAAAGATTTCCCTTACCTGAGTTATGTATCTGACAGTACGTTTCAAGTGTGGATTCACAAGATATTGGACAAGCGGTATTGGAGAGTTACTCGAGAATACTGGAGAGCTATGCTTACACTGTAATGTCAAGGATCGGGATGTTCTTTATGTAGATTCCTGGGCTCAGAAACAGTCCTCTACCGAAGAAACATCAGATGTGGGAAGAACATAGACAGATTCAAAATTTGCAAGATCCTCAAACTCAGGAGATGAATCTGAAAAGCTCGAGATGTAGTACTACAAGACATTGTTGGATTTCGTGGGCTGGAACAATGAGAATTTGAAAGCCATAGCAGCAGATTCTGAATGCCAAAAGTCTGAAAAGCCTTTCAAGTCTCCGAGCTTGACACCCAGTCTCCAAAAGCCATTGATGAAAAGATATTTTTACATAGTTTGTGATGTGTATTGGGCAATCAAGGCTCTGGATCATAAAACTCTCCTTGGGGTCTGAAGTGGTCACAAGTTATCAGTTGGACATCTTAGGGTGGTCGGGCTAGGTATAGCCCGATCGGGTACTATACCTAGCCCGATCGGATAGATCACAAAGTCGCGAGCTGCAGTTCGCGAATCGTAATCAAATCGGCCAAAATTACCCTAAATCTTCCTAAACAAACCTAGATCTAATCCATAGCAGTCCTAATCTCAAGATATTTCATGAATTTACCTGGATTTCGTGATGAAAATGAGGAAATTTCAGATTTTTGAGAGAGGGGAGAAGAGTTTCCGAGTAACCGAATTCCAATCCCGTGACGGTGAAACGGCGGCGATACCCAGGCAGCTCCGGCGATTAGACTTCGGCGTGAGAGGGTCGTAAATGGAGAGAGCATGATCGGGGTATGGATTGTGTGAAGTGAAATGACCACTCGGGTTACTCGAAATTTAACTTACCGTGCAGAGGTTACGGTGCCCGATCGGGTACCCTGTGCTGCCTGATCGGGTACTCTCCCGTGATGACCTACCCGCTCGGGTCGCCTTGCATCGCCCGACCGGGTTCCCCTGAATCTAAAATCGCCCGATCGAGTAGAGGTTTCTGCCCGATCGGGTGTTGTTGCAAAACCGAGAAAATTAAACGAGGAAAACATATGCAGCAAAAACCGATAGATCACCAGGTTCCTAGATCCTAGAAAATTGTCCGAAACTAAATAAAAATGAAAAAGAGGTCCGAAAATATGAAAATAAAACGACTAAAGGATATGGGGCTCGGGTTGCCTCCCGAGAAGCGCTTGTTTAAGGTCTTTAGCTCGACCATAGCATCTTCATACGCTTGTGGCGACGAATAGAGGAGGTACGCCTCTTCTATCTTCTCTCTGATCAACGTGCTTGGATTCAGAGCCTGGTGGACTTCTTACATGTGATCCTTGATCCGTCTCTTTCGAACCCGTGACTCTCTCGCATCTCCTTCGAACTCGGTTAAGTTTGAGCGTCTCTTCCGTGTTCCATATGGGATAGGAGTGTATGTGTGCCACTGAAGGTGTCGGAGATGATGCGTGTGACCTTGGAACCGTTCCCCGTGTTGAAGTATCGACTAAAAGGTGCGACTCTTGGTTCCTCATGGGCGTCCGATCGGGTACTAGTGTCTGCCCGGTCGGGTCACCAATTGCGCATTTTACCCCCGTAGGGTGTGCACGAGTCGGGCGGTCAGGCTGCCCGTGCGGGTCCTCGTCTAGTCCAGCTGCCCGATCAGGCTCACGCAACCACCCGGTTGGGTGGTTAATTATCGAAATTTCCCCCGTAGGCACTGCCCGAGTCAGGCTGTGAGGTCGCGCGATCGGGTCGCCTGAAAATAGCTCAGCCCGACCGGGTGGAGTATGCTGCCCGATCGGGTAGGTTCCCTACCGAATGAAATTTGGCTTCTCCTCGATGTGCGTGTGTGCGTCCGATCTTGCTTGTGACTGATACTGAATCCCGGTGCACTGGGACAATAGTGTGTCCTCTGGATGGGTGTTTCCATGTACGTGTCTAGTCTCCTACGTTGATGCATTTGTCTTGGTGACGTTGATTACGGGTTCGGTCATGAATAGCTTCTTCAACGCCTCGTCGAGTTTGAACTCGATAGACTCATCTCCGCACTTCATCACTAATCTTCCTTCTGCGTAGTAGATGACCATCTTTGTTGTGTTGAGGAATGGTCGTCCTAATATGACGGGGATCTTGGATTGATCTTCTATATCCACAACAACAAAGTCCGCGGGGAACCAAAATTCCCCCACTTGAACGGCAACGTTCGTCAATATACCCACGGGACTTCGTACGGATTGATCACCCAATGTGATTTGCATCCTCGTGGGTTGAAGATCTCCTACCCTACCCTATTGAGTTTTTCAACGAGAGATAGTGGTAGCAAGCTCACACTCGCTCCGATATCAATTAGCGCATGCTCAATTTCGTAATCATAAATCTTGCATGGGATGACGAAGTTACCTGGATCGGGCATCTTCTCGACCGTGGCAGGAGGCTGAATAAGAGAATTCGTTACCATTACCATCTCGTTATCCACGGTCCTCTTCCTCGTGATGATATCCTTGAGGAACTTTGCATAGGAAGGAATCTTTGTAAGAGCGTCATAGAATGGGATAGTGACTTGTAGCTTCCTCAAGAGGTCTACGAATTGACAGAATTGGGTCTCGTCACTTTGCTTCCTTTGGATTTGACGCTGCGGAAAGGACAATGGCGGTACCCTCGGGGGAGGTGCTACATAGGGTAACTCCTTCTCCTCTTCTTCGGTTACATTCTCTTCCATGGCTGGAGCGATTGGTTGTTCGATCTTATCGCTCGTAGGCTCTTCTCCCGCAGCCATGGATGGCATTGGTTGCCCTACCGTGTTCCCGCTCCTTAGAAAAATAGCATTCACTTGCTCGCGGGGTTCGCCTCAGGTTTCCCGGGAAGCTGTCCGGGTTGTCGGTTCGAACCTTGGGCTAGGTGCGCCACTTGCGTCTCTAGAAGTCTCAAATGCATCTGAAATCCATCCATCCTCTTCTTCATGTCCTCTTGTTCAGCCCTAATCCCTCCAAGTGCACTCTTCTGCTCTTGGTGCATCACTTGGAGCATCGAAAGAATCTCGGAATCACCTGAAGATTGTGCACGTTGCTAGTACCCATAGTCTTGGCTGCTACCTCTCGGTTTGAAACCTTGATTAGGGTTTCTCGCCATTATCCGCGGTTGAAAGTCTTGCGGATTTGCTACGTTGTTCGTGTTGCCATATGAGAGGTTGGGATGGCTCTTGATATAGCCTTGTTGGTAGCCCCGATTGGAGACGTAATTCACTTCCTCCATCCCTTGACCTACGGATGAGTCATGTCGATCCACATGAAGTCCAGCAATCATCCGATGAATCTCGCCAACTTGTTGCTTCAAGTCCGTCAACTCTGGGTTGGCGATGCCAAGCTCGTTTACTGCAGCTTTTGATCGAGCTGATTAAACATGAGGTTGCTAAGGGAACCACCACCCTCCGCCACGATCATGAATCGGGTGGTCTCTTGGAGTCCTTGGATGAAATTCGTGATAAGATATTTCTTATCCATCCCGTGGTGTGGGCATATCCGCTGGTAGTTCTTAAATCGCTCCCATGCGCCGTGTAACGTCTCGCCTCTTTCTAAGGAAAGAAAATTAATGCGACTCTTGGCGAGAAGCGTTCTGTGATCCGGGAAGAATTGCTGCCCAACAAGAAACAAAACACCTAGCGTAAATCCGCGGTAGATAGAAAAGACTCGATAAAGGGAAAAACAA
>CM071863.1:53020073-53041908 GCA_036759665.1 Gynandropsis gynandra
TGACTTGTTCGGGGGTCACCTTTCCACGGCCGAAATTCTTCAGCCTGAATGTGACACCCATCATGGACTCCCATCCTATGGGATATGGTCCGCATTTCAATCCGAAAATTAGTGCGTGCTCTACTATAGAGTACCGGATGGGAATGCCGTTTATGACAATTTGTATTGTCTCGTATAATCACATAGTGATTTAGTAGTACAGACATTTGAACCTTCGTCAATGTGGATTCACATTGTAAGTGGAATAAATGCCTAAATTGTGACTCCTTCTCGAAGTAATACAACTCTTGTTCATGTAAGATTCCTCTCAACTTCCTTATTGTCTCGTGAGGATAACACTTGGTGGTGATCTTTGGCATTCTGTCCACGTGCTTGAATTCATACACAAATTTCGGCTTTGGCGCCACCTGCAAAATGACCAATTACGAATACATTATACTTCTACCGACTTAAGCGACCCATGCGACTCAACCGACCCGTGCGACTCAACCGACTTTTGCGACCCATGCGACTCAGCCGACCCGTGCGACCCATGCGACTCAAACTACCCTCAGACACTCTACAACACTCAACCGACTCACTGAGACTCAACCGACCCACGCCCCTCAAACGACCATTGCGACTCAAACGACCCTCAGACACTCTACGACACTCAACCGACTCACTGAGACTCAACCGACCCACACCCCTCAAACGACCATTGCGACCCATCCCACTCATTGAGACAACCGACTCACTGAGTCGAAGATGGTCATGCAACTACTGCGACCCTTGCTACTTAACCGACTCACTGAGTCGAAGATGTTCATGCAACTCCTGCGACCCTTGCGACCTAACCGACTCACTGACACTGACACTCACCCATTTCAAATCAATAAACTATTTTGTGACTCGAAAGCTTGCAAAACCCTAGAAATCGAGCTACTCATACTTATTGATGCCATTGAAGATTGATTCGTGCTCTCTTCGTCACTGCTGCTACTGATTCTAGCCATTTTCCTTCTCGCCAACTTCAAATCGATCCCTCTCAAGTTCGATATCACTTATTTCTTTCTTGCTATAAACTTTTACAGGTTTCACGGCGAAAAACTGTTCGGCTTTCTCGTTTTTGACAGTTTTTCACGTCGAACGTGGGTTTTTTCACGTTCGAACATTAAGGGCATGTTTGTCTTTACTTCAGTTTTTTTTCGGATTTAATAATTATTTTAGGGAAGGGTATTTTTGAAGTGGTTTAGCCCTATAAGGGTATTTCTGATATTCCGCCTATTCAACAAGTGTAAATGAATATATATTGCTGAATTCAATCTAAAATGTTTTCACTCAAAATAGAAATATATCTGTCATTTGATTTGAAAGTAATTACTCTAGAACTTGTTTAGAATTAAAGTAATACAATTAGGTTCAAACTCGTTTATTATTTCAGACAATTATTAATTTTTCTTCATTATAAAACAATCAATTTAAATAATTTATATTTAACAAATTTATAGACAAAGTAAATAAATTTATTCACTTGTGAATTTAATAAAAATTCGAAAATTCGATTAAAAAATTGAAAAATATTAGAAAAAATGATTTTCTTTTACTTTTTCCCATTTTATTATTTAAATATCCTCTATTGAGTTCGTAGAGTTAAACCGACTTTCATGAGAGATATCCTATACAAATACAACCACAAAAGTAGGAGGAGTGTGTTTGAAACAAACGGAAATACTTCATTTAGATATATATATATATATATAAATATGTATTTCATGCAATTGGTAAAGGTGATAGAAAAAATAAATTTATAGGCATAAGAATCATATTACCTCCTTCTTTTACAGGATAATCAAGATATATGGCTGAAAACTATCATGATGGATGAATCCATCCAAATGGTATGGTAATGTTGACCTTTTTATAACAATCACGACTAAACCAAAGTGACATGAAATACTAAATCATTTTATTCCTCAGTGAAATAGTAAGTGAAACAAACGGAAATACTTCATTTAGATATATATATATATATATAAATATGTATTTCATGCAATTGGTAAAGGTGATAGAAAAAATAAATTTATAGGCATAAGAATCATATTACCTCCTTCTTTTACAGGATAATCAAGATATATGGCTGAAAACTATCATGATGGATGAATCCATCCAAATGGTATGGTAATGTTGACCTTTTTATAACAATCACGACTAAACCAAAGTGACATGAAATACTAGACAGATGTGGTCCTCAGTGAAATAGTAAGTTATGTTAATGTATTTGCGTATTCCATATTATATCAATATCTTTCATCATCATGTATATGATATATTGCACGAAACTACTGTTTAAGGACATATATCTCTTGGCGGTTTTAATGAATACAATGAACAAAGGAAGTAGATATATTTATCCTGAAAATTTTGACAATACTACCAAATGTTGGTAACTACAAGTTAACCGACAATAGTATGTGCATATCTTTTAAAGAGAATACGGTTGTTGAGAAAGTGAGTGACGCAATTCATACAATTTCGAAATATAAATTTAGGATGCGTTCATACCGACAATTGATTGGATTGATTGGCCACAAAGAAGTTGTATCGGGTAAATACTTTTGCAATATACTACTTCTTTACTACTAAACTCATATATTGGAATGTCGAAACTTGTAGATGTTGTTAGCCTCCTCATTTCTATGCAAGGATAAAATTTTGCATCTGCCAACCTTCGATCAAAAAATAGAAATCCGAGTGTTATTGAATATGTAAGTTTTATATTATTACTCCATTAATGTGTTTTGTTATTTCTTCTATAAAACAATTCAATGACCTCACTTCAACATTTCAAATACAGAAAACATTTCGTAAAATAATCATGTTGGACGAACTTGATATGCATTTTCGTTCAATTGTTGCTCAAATGATCGTCAAAGAAACCATCATGATCCGAACATGCATTACTCCCATTATGATCAACAATATTAAAAAAACACTAGATAACATGTATCATGTTATATATTTTTACAGTGTTATTCGTACTTATTCTTTCTAAATATATCAAATAGGTTTGATAATACTTCGCCCGTCCTGCTCCACCCACATCTACATAGATCCACAACTAAAGCAAATCAAGAAATTCAAATATAGGTAAGTTTTCCAAACTTCTAAATCTTGTCTGTATCTTAATAATTGTTCTTAAATCCAATTATTGCTTAAATTTAATCCTCAATATTTATTTAGATACGAATAAGAAAAATAATCATTAAACACTACGACTCAAATCGTGCAATCGCATTTTTGACAATTTATATTCTAAAATTTTTAAATACATTATAAACAAATTGCACTATTAGTTTGCATTACAACTTATAAATCTATTGATCAAATTTATGCATTGAAACTTTTATTTTGTGTTTTTATATTATTCCGTATGCAGATCAAATCTAATGAAAATATTCAATTTAATAAATTATATACAACATGTAAGATAAACAAATTTTAATGATCATAAATCCGCGCGTAACGCGGGTATCATCTAGTTTATTTTAATAATGTTCATTGATGATAAGTAATAGATTTATAGAAGTTAAAGATGATTCCAATATTAGAAACAAAAATAGTTTCGGATTGCTAAGATAGTAGAAGGTTTGTAACTACATAGGAGATTAGTTAAGACGGTTAGTGGAGGTTAAAACTGAGAAATCGAAGGGTTGAAAGACCTAGATGAAAATCACCTCAACCTATAAAACAAAGAATGGTTTCGTCTATTATAATTCAGGTCTTGTAACAAAAAGCAATATAACTCTGTATTTTATTTTTTTCTTCATCAGGTTATCTTGATTCAAGTGAATAAAACTCGTTCTTAATGAGAGGTAGGAAGATCCTAAAAGATCATAAACTCTTTAATTGGCATGCACTTTTCTTATTTAATCTATAAAATTTATAGTGGTTTTCCAGACTCTTTTTCCTTGGTCTTCATTCTGGTTTTCTGGGAAAGGAAGTTTGAGAACCTCTCTTTGTCGCCTAAATTGGATTCATCGATATGCAAAAAGTGGTAACAGAACTTGGCCCAGCGTAGGGACATGCTTTCCTAAGTAAAAATTATTATGCAGCCTCAGTAATTCATTGCTCAATCCATGCCGATTCGGGATAGGTAATTTCCTCCTAAATAAATTGCTGTTCTAATGCAGAATGAGGAACCAATGTCGAGGAAAGGAAAATGGTGATAATGCAGAAGTTTGAAATGAAGAGATTTCATGGTAAAAAGGGTTTTTTTCTTTAGAATGATAAAATCCTCATCAATCTTAATATTATGGGATTGCACGAGACTTTGAGAGACGATCCCGATATATGCGTAAACAATAAATAGATGAAAATAATGATACTCTAAGAAAACTTGCTCTTTCTAGAGCAAATGGAACACTAAAAGATAACCCAAGGATAACATCAATTCTAACCTTAGAATTAAGATCAAGATATACTGAAAGGAGGTAGAATAAATGAAATGATGGTCAAGAGCCGGAGGAAGTTGTAAGGTAAGAACCTTTATAGTGTTATGCATATCTGATAATATACTACAGAAATTAATAAATGGGAATATGAATTTTGGATTGTAGATTTTGTAGGAGAAATAATTTCTTGAACAATCATTGTCAACTCGATCCGACCTTACTTATCCAATTGGAGTGATATAGAGATTTATAATTAATCTAAATCAGACAATAGAAAGCAACAAAATGGGTGTTGAGGTATATTAAAGCATCACAACATATCATGTTAGTATATTTAAGGGATCAGATTTCAGAGTAAAAAAGAGATTTTGTGATTCAGATTCCGGAGTTGAAATTAACAAGAAAAGATCAATCATTGGTTTCATATTTATGGTTGGTGAAAATATTGTAATTTGGAAATCGAATCTGCAACACGTAGTAGCTCTATCTACTTCAGATGTTGAATATATGACACTAGCATTTGTAAAGTGCAATTAGCCTTTCGATGAATCATGTATATCACAACAGGACGAAACATGTCGATGTTCTCTTTATTTGATCAAGGATATAGTATTTTAAGGTGGTAAAATTCTGAAGGCGGGTACTCATTACAATCCACAAATATGTTCACTTAGACATTACTAGTGACAAGCTTAACTCAACAATGAAAATGTTAAGATTGGTCGAGAAATAGTTGAAGTGCCAAGAACTATATGAACGTTTTTGGTTAGTCACATCTTTGTAAATCATATCGTAAGGTGGAGATTTGATGAAAAGTAACACAGATTCACATAAGCTAAAGGTGTTTCTTATAGTAGAAACAAAGGTAGCTTCAAGTATTATAAAGAAGAAGAAAGACAATTTGATAATTATATTAAAAATTAATTAACGTGGTTTAAAACTGAAAAATCTAAGAGCTGAAGGATATGAATGTAAATCACATTAAATATATGAAAATAGAGAATAAATAATCATTTGTAGAATCAAGATCATTATGATGTAAAACGATTGAATTCTATATTTTCTCTTTTTATCTTTTAGCTATCTTGATTCAAGTGAATAAAATCGATTTTTCTTGAGAGATAGAAAGATCATAAAATGTTATTGAATATTCGAAATTTATGTGCAGTTTTATTCTTTGATCTATAAAACATATAATGGTTTTTAAATTATATATTTTTGGACCTCATTTGAATTTCTGGTAAACGAAGATCAATAACGTGTCTTTGTCGCCGGAATTGGATTCACTAATTCGAACAACCATTAAAACAAAAATAAATTACATTTATTTACTCAGTATTCTTAAGATTATTTGTGAGAAAAAGCCTACACTAAAAACAAAATTGTTAAGTACATCAAAAGATAATGTGACATATTACCCGATCCAAATCTCATTGGATATTTACTGAATTCAGGCCTATTTTCAGCCCTATCAGGTTATGAGTCGGGCTCAAATTTGGTCCGATACGCTTAATTTTATTTTACCATGAAACTCGTGATGTCCAAGCTTGCATATCATTTATGTAGAAGATAATTTATTTGGTTTATTCTATGTTTATTTCGATAATTCAGTGTGATTTTAAAATTACAAAAAAAAAATTAATCAAATACTCATGGTCTTTTCGAGCTCGTATACGATTTTCTCGAGGAAAAATCTCAAACAGAACAGATTGACTCAAAATCTGACTTAGTGGCGGAACACTCCATTGTAACCAACGACGAAATCGTAAAAATTTGGAGCTCATACAGAAGGGAGGACATAAGAGAAATTTTTGGAGCTCGTACTGGATTTTCTGGAGAAGGTGTAGACATAGAGGAGGAAGACACAAGGGTTTTTTTTTTTTAAATAAGCATGCGGGCCAACTCGAATCTGTTTAAAGCCCGAGGGGTCGAGCCATATGCTTAAAATTTCAGGCCGGTCATCCCGTTATCTCATGGGTCTAAAGCAGGTTCAGGCCGGGACTGACCCGTTTGCACCCAAAAAAAATCTATGAAACTAGGTAGCATATACTGATGAATTAATTTAATACATTATTCTAAAAATTAAAAAATATTAAAAAGTGATATGTATAGATATGTATATGTTATATAAATATAACTAATATATATAAGTATATGTGTATATTATATAGTATATTTATATAAATATGTACGTGTATATATATATAATTATGTATAAATATGTATTATTATATTATATGTATGCATTAAATATGCAAATATATTAATGTATAATAAATAACTATATATATAATATTAAATAAATAAAAGAAAAAGATTACCAACGATAAAATAGAAGATTGAGAAGTTTCGTAAAGAATTATTTCTCTTGTTTATGTGTGATTTCATGACATGAATACATGTTTATATATAGGAAAAAAGTATACATTTCTTTCAACTTGAAGAAAGGTCCATGGAGTAAGAGCTAATAGACATTCACGCTCATATATTACAATATTTTTTTCTTATTTGTCTATTGATTGTCTTGTTATAAATTTTATTATGGATAATTATTTAGAGCAAAAACCATGACGAAAAAAAAAACTAAAAAAAATTGATTTACCAACCGTTTATTTTTTTCGTAGACTTTAGAGGTGACACATATCGATATTGTGTTTCTTGAATATTAAAGTAGATAGAGAGCATTTGAGAATAATTTAACTATATTCTTATTTTGATCGGATGTAATGATTATCAAATTATTTATTATTTTCGAGCTCTTGAGTATATGAGAAAAATTATGGAACGATATGTTCCGTTCTCTTACTTTTGATGTATTTTCTTTCATTTGAGCAACAAATACGTTATTATATCATATAATACCATTGGGTCAATATTAGTCGACAATCCACATGTTTTTTTTTTTGTAAGTGCCGAGTTATACCTCTGAACCATACTATCTACTTGCTTCATGAATGCAATGACTTCAATATGATTCGAAAATGTTGTAATTAAAGTTTGATTTTGAGAACACCATGATATTGTTATGCCTTCAATGGTGAAAATATATTTTATATGGCCGAGCTTTCTGGAATTTTGATAAATAATCTACATCTTCAAAACCAATTAACTCATATTTGGACTTTCTAGGATAAATAATCCTAAATTAATAATATCTTGTCAATAACGAAAGATGTTTAATCTATTTCCAATGACGACGTTTAGAGGATTAACTATATTGTACCAAGAGATTCATAGCAAATGTTGTATCATGACGAGTACAATTTAACAGATATAATAGGGCCCCTATCATAGTCATATATGGTACTTCTGGTCTGAGTATCTCTTCATTTTCTTCACAAGGACAAAATAAATCTTTTTCAATATTAAGAGATCTATATACCATTGGAGTCCTTAATGGTTTTAATTTGTTCAAGTTAAAACGTTGTAAAGACTCTTTTTGTATATTGATTGTTGCATGAATGTTCACGAATGTTCCACTCATTAGATGCTCTATCTATTAAACCAAGATAAATTTTGGTTTGTCTGTCCAAGACCTTTCATTTCAAATTCCATATTTATATAATTTCTCACATCTTCAATTTCTTTTGAGGGTATAATTATATTCAAATCATCCACGTAAACAACAATTATCACAAAATCGTCTTTTGTTTTCGGAATGAATGCACAAGAACAAATAAAGTTATTCACAAATCTCTTTTACAATAGATATTCGCTAAGACGATTATAAAACATATGCCTAGGTTGTTTTGGTTCTTGACATATCCTTAATATCTTGAGAATTTTCATGTATATATCATGATCTAAATATCTATATAGATATGTTGTAAAACGTTCATAAAATACATTTTTTAGAAGCCCTAACTCATCAAGTATATGAAAATGATTGCATTTACAATAATGAATATGTTTCTTCATCATCAAATCCGGATATGTTAGAAAAAAACCTTGTGTAAAAAGGCGTGTCTTATATATTATGATTTCATTATTTTTCGTTTCTCTTTCACGTTAAAACCCATATGCATCCAACTAATTTAACATCATCAGGAGTTTGAACAATGAGTCCAAATAGTTTTCTTTATTTAATAAATCTAATGCTATTTGCATATCCTCTTTCCATTTTATTCAATCATGTCCCTTTTGACATTTTGATACTGACATTGGTTCTAGATCTTTATTCTCATTTTCAATTTTTAGATATAGTGAAAGAGAATATTCCATTATCATAATTTATTTTGTTTTTCTTAAATTATTTTTATCATAGATATATTTAATGGAAATCTCATTTTTCTTTGTATGGTCAAAATTATTTTTATGTTGTAGATCTTCTTCCTCACTTGTTTCTTTCTATATATTCTCAATTATTTGATAATCGATATCTTTATCAATTTTCTTTCCTTTTTGGGGATTCTTATCTTTAGAGTCTAAGGATTCAAACGTGTCATATATCGGTACATATACTATATCCAATATAAATTTATAAAATTTTTTGTAGGCCCATTTTTTTTGTTGCGGTGGAGAAATCGGTACATATACTACACACCCAAAAACTTGAGATGAGATATAATCGGTTCTTGGTCAGTTGCTAATTGCATTGCAGAATAATTATGGTAAGTACTTAATTTTATTTTAATTAGTGCTACAACATGTAAAATGTCATATCCCTAAGAAGTTAGAGACATTTAATGAATGACTCGGTCATATCATTTTGTGTATGATCATGTGGTACAAGATGTTCAATATCAATTTTGAGAGATATATAATAGTAATTAAAAGCTTGAGAAGTGATTATGTTGTGAAGCCTCAATTTCTTAATAGGATAATCGAGCTCGTAATTTTGTTATTTCAGCAGAAATCTCGTAAATTAAAATATTGTAAATTGAAAATAGATAAACACGTGATTATATGCTTGACACATCGATTAATACCATAAAGTATCTAAATATTCTACTCTGTAGATGAATTGGTTAACATATATCTCCATATATTCATTCTAAAGACGATAGTGATTTATTTCAAACTTTAACAATGATTGTCTTTTTATTTTCCTTAAGAACAAGTAGTTAATAAGATCTCATGAGATCTAAATATCTTATCATTTTTAGCTGATGATCATTAGAATTTTCAACAACTATCCCTATCATTATTGAACTAGGGTGATCAACTCGATCATGTCAAATATTAAATATGTTTTTATAAATTGGGTTGAAGGTGAGATATGAATCGATCATAATACAATCTAGACAATAAAGCCAATAATTTTTCCATAATATGCTTTTTTCTTGAAATCATTGCAAGATAAAATGATATTCACGATTTTCATCATTCATTATTTCAAAATGATAACAATTTCGATGAATATCTTTAAAATTTAGTATTTTTTTGGAATTACAAATGTCTTCCCTCCGGACAGTATGGAGTTTGCTTCTCTTCATTCTTCAATTATTTTTTGCACTTCTAGATATCATAGTGAAACTAGAATCATGTGTTTTCAGCTTGGAGAAATACTTTTTATCTTTTAGTATTGTGTGCACCGTAGCACAACCTACAATACATATGTCTCCATCATTGATATTTAATCAAAACATTTTTCATGTTACTTCGATCCGATAAAGATATTGATAAACCTGAAAATAGAACAAAAATTTACACATAATATATAAAGCTTTAACTAAATTTTACAACAAAAGATAACATAAATTACTTAAAAACAAACACCAAAAGAAAAATACATTTGAAAATAAGATAACAAGCTAACTCTTAAATGAAACAATGACAACAAAAAGAATATCATGTCGATATATATTGTTTTCATCATTTTAACTTTTAGGTTGGTTAATAAAATATGTGATGTCCAAATGCATTCCGCCCTTTCATCATGAAAGAAAACATTGAGATCATAAAAAAATTATTTGAATATCTTTACATATATCCATTCGTGAGTTCAAGTATAAATCAACAAAACGTCTTGGTATACGACATACTAGAGACTAATTTCCATTCATACGCATTGATAACTTATGATATCTTTTCATTTTAGTCATATTTTCTTGTTCAAGATCTTGATAATCTTTGTTTTTATTACCAAAATGATGGAAATCATATGGTAGATTGCCTTAGCCTCGACCTTTACCATCACCATGGCCTTGGCTGCGACCACATCCATAGCCTCGACTGTGACCACATCCATGGCCTCGATTGTTACCATGCATATATCCACGTCCACGACCATGCCAATGGTTATAATTGGAGGAATTCACGTTTGTTTCAGAGAGTACAGAAAATAGAACAAACATGGTGATTTTTCATTAATAACTCGTTTATTTTTCTGCGAAAGAAGAAGTTTTAACAATTTGTGATATGTTTGACATCTTTTGGATGATATTGTTGTTGTAAAATGAAATTATTAGCATGTAATGTTGATAATAATTTCTCCAACTTATCATAATCAGTTATATTCTCTCCACATATTCATCCATCGATTTAAAATCTTGGAATCTTAAATTCAACCAATCATTTTTTATCTTTAGGTGAGTAAAAAAGTTGATGATATAGTCTATCTTTAAAAGATTCTCACATAAATGTTGAATATTTTTTGTACGATATTCATTTTTAAGCCCATCGACAATATTGATGAAGTTAAAAGATCATGGCTTTTGATTTATCCTCTTACAAAGAATTATTATTTTATCAACTGTGCCCATGATCTTTCTGCATTTGAGATGTATTGAAGCATCAAAGGTCCATGTCATATAATTCTTCCCTAGGGTATCTTGTATCGTGATTCACTAGGTTCGAAATGAAGTTATCACTAAAGAAATAAAAGAATATGTCATGATATTGAAATGAAAGTTAAAAATGATGATATCCTTCTATATTTTATAAATATTTTATTTTGGAAGAATTTAACCATTTAATATTAATTAATAAAGACATGATGTACATACGTGGTAACTTCAAAAATATGTTTCATATGTTATTAGGATTTCAACCTTACAATTCCCTAAAAAAAATCTCAACTTTAACTGTATCTTGATAATATTAATGACCCCATATTCTTCTTATCCTTTCTCTAAAATCGACAGCTTTCTCTCTCCTTCAAAACACCTCAATTTCCCCTCTCTCTCATCTGACACAAAATATTGCTTTTTCCACATTAGATTCGCTGTGAGTAGTTTCAAATCGACATCAGATTCACCGTGACTAGATTGAAATTGTCTGTTGTCAACAAAAAAGCTTGGAATTAGGTAAGTTCTACAGCTGGTATATATAGTGAATTTTGAGCTTGGATTTAGTTTTTTTTAAATGTTAATAGATTAATGGTGTTTGTGGGGAGATAATGTTTTTTTTTCATGTTTCTTTTATGAATTTAATATCTAAAAAGAAAAATTGAATAACCTGAGTGAATAGTGAGTAGTATGTATAGATTCAATTCTCCCTTTGTGAAAACAAGTCTTATAGTGTTGTAGTCCAAACGAGTCATTAAATCAAATGAAGCGAGTCAAATGGTCGTTGTGAGTCACAAGGTCGCATTGGTTCACAAGGTCGCATTGGTTCACAAAGTCTCATCGAGTCGAACTGAGTCACATGGTTATATTGAGACTCATGGTCGCAATGGATCACAGAATATCATATAAAAATGTACCCTTTTATGTTTTTCTTACATGTATAATGGATTTAGTGGATGAGAAAATCATAATGATTTATTTTATGTATGATGATACATAGAAAAAAAACATAAATGGAGAATTTGAATGGGTTGGAAGAGTTTAGAAAAATCAGACAATATTTTTATATTGTCCTCCAATTAGTCTAACGTACCAGCAACATATTGATAAGTTATGCTCAAAGATGATGGTGGGCAAAAATACAACGAAGTCGAAGCTAAGCTATTTTCCAAATATTTGTCAAAATAGGAAGCTGACATATATAATGAATGACAAGAATCTTATTTGTTATTTATTTAATCAAATAAAAGGGATTCGACTTCAGCTTTATTTGGAAATAGAATCGGCAACTCTAAAGTGTGAAATGGAAATTGAGAGATAAGTTGAACCTGTAATTCCTTTTTTGGAAGCATTTTTAGAGGAGATAAGAATGGAAGTGTTGTAGATTATGAGAAATGTGTTATTGTAAGTTTACATAACAAAAGTAGAGTTGGGAGCAATCCGACAAAATATTAAATATTTTGGATTCGGATAATTCTGATAGTGAACATAACAACAAGTTAGGAGAAGATGAAGCAAATGGAGACCTGGAAAATGAGAGGATCAAAGATGAGTGTGATGTGGGGAATGATCGTGGTTATGCCATGAATATGGTTGTTCATGAAGTTATTGTATGTGGTAGTAATGATGTTGATATTTATGTCCCAACAGAGCATATGAATGGTGACGGTGATGGTGAGAAAAACTTAGCCATTGTAGTTTACAAGAAGCCAAACAATAAAATTGAGTTTTCAATTTTAAAGATGGATTGCAACTTAAACTTAGGTAAGAGTTTGATAGCAAGGGGGATGTACATGCGTTTGTATCAAAGGGTTCACTTGAACATTTTTTAGATATGCAACATTGAGTTTTGATTTGAAGAAGCATTCAATTGTATCTAAATCGATAGAAGCTACAAAGGGTACAACACAATTTGTTAAGGATTATTTGAATGAATACTATACCGGGAAATATGAAACACCTCCAACAAAAGAATTGATGGCTCATGTAAAAACAAAGTATGGTGATAATGTATTGTATTTGATTACATTAAGGGGCAAATGTTGTGCTCAAAAGAGATTCTGGTGAGGACTTTGATTATTATAGAAGGCTTTCAGGGTGGTTACACATATTTACAGAAAGAAATCTTGGATCTGTCGTAAATCTTCAGCTTGGCGGTGATGGAAAAATCTTCAAATACCCTTTTATTGCTGCGGGAGTGATTATAAGATGATGGAAATACATGCGTAAAGTGGTTGATGTGGATGCAATATTTCTAACAGGAGTATACAAGGGAGCATTGATCGTGGCAACCGCGCAAGATGGTGAACATCACAAATATCCTCTAGCTTGGAGAATATTCAACAAATAGAAGGACAAATCATGGACGTGATTCATGTCAAGATTGAAAGAGGTGATACTAGATTTATGTGATGTCGTTGTGATATCTGATCCCAATAAAAGCTTGATAAAAGCAGTCAAACAAGTGTACAAAGAAGTCGCGACATATATTGCAAAACATAAGGAGTTGCGTCAATAAAGGCAATGTAGAAAGAGTTCAAAGGGTGATATTGTGGCCGAAATGATCCTCAAATGTGCAACAACATACACGACGAACGAATTTGAAGAGTTATTAATGATGTTAAGGCTAGATACAAATATGACTTTTTATGATTGTTGTGACCTGTGTGACATTTGTGATTGTTGTGACCTTTGTGTAGGTATCCTTAGTATCCTAATGTCACAAAATATTTGAAGAACGAGGAACGTGATCCCGTTAAGTGGACAACATACAATTGACCATGACTAAATACTGGATTTTGAAGGTCACGGTATGCTCATCTTGAGGATGTAGCGATAACGTCATCATTGATGGCTTTTGATGATGTATATGAAATTACAATATTCTCCAAACAGCCTCACATGCAAAAAGATATAGAAATTCGAGATAATTACTTATGTCATTTACCAACATGATCAGTGCTTTCGACAAACTTGAATGACCTTCCGCATTATAACCTCTTTCGATCATGATAGTTGCCTTTCTACTCCTTTTGTTATATACTTGAACAAATATTTAATAGCATTTGATTTGCTGCACCACTCTACGTTAATGTGGCCTTAATACTTCTTCAAGATTTGTAGATTATGTGATACGACGAACTGATTGTCGAGTTTCACATCACCTTTCACTGCAAACTTTGACTCGTCTTTTCTTCGTATATACAACACATACCCTGACTCATTAATTGATGTGTATGCAACATATGAACGCGGATATTTCTTTGAACATAGACCATTTTCCATACACAGCCATCTTGGTCTATCAGTACCACATGGGTCATGCATCATTTGTTGTTCAACCAATCGAAATTCTACGAAATCAGTTTCTTTATTCGGTAATTCTACTTGGATGAAAGTATCCTAACTTCTGGTGAGGGAGTTTTAGAATGGGTTGCAACCATATTAGGATATGTGCATGTGGTAACCCTCTCTTCTGTAATTCGATTGTATATATCACTGCATTTTCACATTTAAAAAATCTTAGAATCATAATAATCTAATGATGAGAGAGGAATGAAAAATTATCCAAATGCAATAATGAATTTTGGTTTTACCTGCAATGGGTTTGGGGAAAAAGACGAGATTATTTAAGTCACTTATAAATTCATCCAATTTCATCTTGAAGACTCGACATTCAATATATGGTCTGTCATTTACGCTTAACCCACCATATGTTTCTAGATGAGGAGAGATTTCTTTCCATTTAAGATTTTCGTCATTGTTATAAATAGATCAAGGTTTCCATACCATCTACATATAGCCATTGCATCGTGGTAATTTTAACCCATATATCTTGGTCCACCAGTAAATGAAGGCGTAAATATAATTCTTTTGCAAACAACTTTAGCATTTCGATCACCTTTTCCTATTGCATCAAATACGTTATTGTAAAGATTTGATTGAAGTCTCTTCTGGTTGTTTTTAGACCAACGTATTCGTTCTTGTTCTATGATAGTATATGCATCAACAACATACTGTTGAAATAGGCGACCTCCTCTAATAATGGTTTGTCCCTCTGACAATCTTGTTTGTATTTGTTAAGTGTAAAACTCTCTCATTGTAACAAACATACGTTTAATCCTTTTATGTAAATCTTTGTACGGTATCTCTTCATGAAATCCATTTTTACCAAAAGAGAATAACAATGGATATTGTAGGCTCACAAATAATGGATGAAGGTCGCTGATTCTTTGCATTTCCCAGATGGTCTCAACTGTAATACGACGTCTCCTTTCTCTGTAGTTGTCGAAAGATCTCCAACAATTAAACCAGCTACTTCATCGCCTATTGGAAAATCATATTATCTACCATTCTTTTTCAGTTCAATCAGCCGTAAAGAAAAGTCTGAATGCTGCAGATTTATATCGACCATAGGCTTTACGGAAAATCTTAGCCAAATGGTTATAATTATCAACCAATTTTATTAGTTGACTCACAATGTGCTCATTCAACTCGCCATCACAAGAGTTCCGTTTAAGAGTATTCATGCGATTATGTGTCTCATTTACATTATCATATATATATATATATATGATTGTGCAAATTTTTTTGTATCTCCTTCGATTGGTAACATTGAACCTCTTATGATGGTTTTGTCCATATATTTTGAACATATATGGATCACTGATGCGATCCTCGCTGGAACGACACTCTAGAGTGAAGGTAAGATGGGTAACCCTTGCTGCAGTCCAGTCAGAAGACTCCTTACACAAGGCGCGTGGAACGATAGGTCACACGAGATTTGCGGAAGGCTCTCGATTTATCGAGCTCGTCTTTAATGATATGACACACCTACGAAGAACGAACGAGTGTTGGATATTATGCACCAACAATTGCTGGATATGACACACCAACAATGGAGGAATTCCCAAAGAGAAATTTGAAATTCAAATTCAAAATCAAAGGTTGAGTTCTATAATGCATGATCGGCCATATGTAGGAGAAGAAGTTATGCAAGACTTCAATGTTACAATAACTGCATGCAAGCCATGCAAGGCTTGTAACTAAATGAACAAAAAATGTTCAAAATTGAAAATAAAAAATAAACGTAAGATAGAATACTTCAATACGATCGACGTATGAAGTCTCGGGTCAACAATTAGGAAAATGGAAATGAGTCGTAGCCTTGTTAAAAACCAGTCGTTGGAAAACCACGTGGGACAAAACCAACAGTGGGAAAAGAGCACACACGAAACACTTACCATAATTGTTGATCATTGCGAGATGTGCTTCGACTTGTAGTATGATTCGGATGTCGGAACTTCGTTTTGGACTCGAGCACTCATGTTGAACTTGCATGACCGTGAGAATTCCAACGATAGCCTCCTTGAGCATCCTAGTTTTAGCTCAGGTCAAAGGACCTGCTGGTATGGTTAAGGCAACCTCCTCTCTAGCCCTAGCATGGGTCACGGGACCAACGTCCTTCTTTCTCTACTTAGGCGGGTCACATACGCCTTTCTATCCTTCAGTTCAGCACGGGTCGCGTCCGCCTGGTTCAGCATGGGTCGTGTCCTCTTCAGCACGGGTCCATCCTCATTTGCACGGGTCGCGTCCTCCTCAGCACGAGATTGTGTCCTCTTCGCTCACCACAACATGGGGTCGTGTCCTCTTCGCTCGCTACAGCACGGATTGCGTCCTCCTTTCTTGCCTGAGCTCGGGTCACGAAACCTTCTTGTAATATTGAGGCGTCCTCTTCATGCTCGAAATCCTCGACGTTGTCTATGATCATATCATACCGTCAGATATTATTGAGTGATCTATTTTAGCACCAATAATGTAAAATACTGTAAAAGAGAGAGTTGAATTATAGGCTCTGATGTTAACGAAGAATGCAACTGAACTACTGTACAACTCTTCTAACATAGGCGGTGGAGCACGCTCCACAAGTAATTTGACGCGCCCTTGCATTCAAAAAATACTGAAGAGATAATTTTTCATATTTTTATCCCTACCAACACTTTTACTACGCTAGACTAATGCATCGCAAAACTTCCAATGAATAATCTCTTCTTCCTTATCAACATTTCGATATCGTGAACCTATTTATTCCAATTTGGATTTTATAATATTAGGTAAAAAATGTTTCTTTTGAATAGGAGATTATGTTATATATATATAGTGTTATTGTCGTTTTTTAAAAATTTATTTCATGAACTTATAAAGTACAATAGACAATCTAAATTATCAATATATTTTTTAAGGCATCCATTAGTTATTGTGATAATACCATTTTATAAATGATTTCCTGTAATTGAGAATTAGTTATTCTGTAGATAAAATTTATAATAAAATTAAATGACAAACAATAGTTTAAAATTTAAATTTTAAATTAATCAAATATTAATTCATACCTTGCATCCGATGCCTTGCTGATTTTTCTAACATAAGTCATCTTGTTAAAATTCGAGAAATCTTAGCTTGTGCTATAAATATCAAAGTAATATAATTAGAAAAATAAAATTTGAATAAATTTACAAACTTAAGATTGAATATTATATATTATTTATATGTATATATTGATATATTTTATCTAGATAAAATAATGAATTGATAGCTAATAATATTAATAATATATTAATACTATATCAAGTCATATAAATATATTTTAAACATATGTAAAATATGATATTAAATAAAAAAATTAAATAAAAAATGACAGATTACACCATAATTTTGAATATAACATTATTTAGATCATGCAATAATTTTGGAGTGCTTGATAGATGAGTCGGTCGTTTGTTCGTACCGAGATTAGCTAAGGTTTTTCCGTATGTTTTGAAGAGATTTGTGTTTAGGTTTTCGGCTGTTAGTCTAGAACATATATGCTCTTCACGGATCCAGGATTGATTTATTAAATCATTGTTATGAATTTTACGAATATTTGCTTATGTAAAATTTCTTTTCCTGGTAAACATAGGATGCACTAACTTTCCTTTTGATTTAATGTAGATTTTTTCAGCAAAAGATATGAAATATAACAATCTAGAATGCTTGATGCAAGACAAACGAAAGGTAAATGTAATCATATTGCAATCCAGAATGCTTTCTTTACCCGGTAAACACAAGATACACTAACTTTCCTTTTGTTTAAAGTAGATTTTGTCAGCACAAGATATGGAAATATAGCAATCCAGAATGCTTGATGCAAGGTAAACAAAAGGTAAGTGTAATCATATAGAAATCCAGAATAATTTCCTTTCTAGTAAACACATGTTACACTAACTTTCCTTTTGTTTTCATGTAGATTTTGTCAATTCAAGATTTGGGAATATAGCAATCAAGAATGTTTGATGCAAGGCAAACAAAGAGGTAAGTGTAATCATTTAGAAATCCAGAATGCTTTTCTTTTTCGGTAAACACATGATACACTAACTTTTGTTTTAATGTAGATTTTGTCAGCACAAGATATGGTAATTTAGCATTACAGAATGCTTGATGCATGGTAACCAAACGAATAAGTTTAATCATATTTAAATCTTCTTGATTGTTTGTAAAATTGGAAAAATGCAACATAAATTGGAAAACAATTTATCGATTAACGTCTTTAAAAGAAATTAAAATTGTGATGTTTAACATAATTATTTTCTAAATAAAATCACCATGGCCAATTTTTGCGAGCCATTTTCACCCGTCATACTCCCGTTGTTGGTTGTGCATTCCGATCCATCGTTGTCGAAAAAAGGTTTCGAGATCTCATTTGATACTTGGAAATATTAAGTTAAATAAGTTAGGTTACAAACAAACAACTACAACATACATTCACAAATAAATTTACTTTAACCACATCTGATGAAGTGTTACGGTAACAAATAAATTAGATGACCACCTTTTTCCGACATTTTTTGCTCAAAAACGAAATAAATGGGCAATGATGCATTTATTAGATCAATCAATCATGAGTTTCTTGAAAACTATTTTATTCTTTGGTAAAATTGCCATGATAATAACTTTTGAATTTGTGATGGTTTGGATAAGTGATGGATACATCCTAATAAATAGGATGGAGAAACAATTGTTTACATTATTATGTTTTAAATAACTAATACAAATTATACATTGATAGTTAATCACCTAGAATATAAAAAATTTAGTATTAATTCTGCAGAAGGAGAAGTTAAGTCTATTGTCGGTTTATACAAAACCAACATTAAAATCTTCATTTATTTTGCATTTAGATAGGTAATTAACATGTTTTATTATATAATCTAAAAAGTGATTAAGAAGCATTTATAATAGTCATAAAATCTAATTTAGGTATTTCACTAAATAAATTTCACATTAAATTAAATAATCATGCGTTTAAGTGGCAAAAAATATCTTCCGCAATATCATGAATCATAAATGTAACAGGATAACGGAAAACCGATAGATAATTATACAATTACAATCAATTTAATATAATAATTGTAACTTAAGTCCTATATGCATAAGTATTAATAAAAAAAATTTAAGGATTCACAAGAGTATGCCCGATGGTTCAATATGACAAAAGTGCTCATATGAATGCCCCCATATTTTAATAATAAAATAATAAATGAAAACAATATTATAAAAAAGTATATGTTATCTCATATATTAGATAATAATTAAATGTAACCATATATAAAACAAATTCTAAATAACACAGTATATTATATTATAAGATAATATAAAATAATATATAAATTAAATCAATTAAAACATTTACAATTAAATTATATGAGATTTTTGTTTTAGACATATATATTATTAGTTTATATCTCTCGTTTTTATATATTTTATATTTTAATTTATTATAAATGTAAAAAAATTAAAATATTAATATTATATTTATTATAAAATTGAATATCATTTATAATACTAAGTACAACCTTATCATTTTTTTTAAACGGAAAAAATAATATATATGTTTTACAATTGTTTTTAGTAATAATTGTACAATAAAGTATAGATTTATTTGATAATATATATGAGATATTTGACATAGTAGACACGCGTTTAGAAAAAGGGACGCATTTCTTTCTCTTATGTATTTATATACTTATTAATAATTGTATTTTTAAACATTGAATTAATTTTATCTTAATATATTGTTTTAGATTTTTTATCTATTTTTCAAAGTTTAATAAATAAAATTAATTAAAAAGTTAAAAAAATCATAAAATGATTTTATTATATCTAATTAGAGTAATGATAATTCAATAAGATAAAAATAATAATGAGAATTCCCACATATTTTAATGATAAATAATACATGAAAATAATATTATTAAAGAAAATATACTAACTCATATATAAAATAATTATTAAATATAACCATGTATATAAAACGAATTCTAAATAAAACAATATATATTATTATAAGATAGTATAAATAATATATAAATTAAATCAATCAAAACTCTAAAAAATTAATTATATGATATTTTTGCTTTAGAAATATATATTATTACTTTATATCACTAGTTTATTGGATATCTTTATATTTTAAACTTATTAAAAATTGAAATATTATATGTTAATTTATTAGTAATTATATGTATCAATTAATTTCATATATATATATATATTATGTATTTATTAATTATTATTAATTAAACTAATTTTATTTTTTTATGATATTTAATTAATTTATATTAAATAATATACCGTAACATTAAAAAAATAATTTATTTTTTTAAGGTTAACGGTTTTATAAACATTCATTTGATTTTAAAAATAATAATAATAATTCAAAAATAACATTTATATGCAACCACATCAACAATTATGCCATTTGATGTTTTCAAAGAATTGAGCAAAAATCCAACTTTTATTGTATAAGATTTGAAAGTTAACTTAATAAGTAAAAAAATAATTAGATTACAAAAAATAAAATAATATAAAATTTTTTGATAGAAAACAAGAAAAAAACACTAAATTGTCACTGTCTCATTCGTAAATCACTTTCATAATTAGAACCATCACAAAATCGCTGTATCGAACTCATTTTTCTTCCTTATTGTATTCTCGTATGCCAAAATAGAATGAATTCGTGTGTATTATTAGGTCTAAAGTCTTGTTTAAATAGAAGTTACAAACCCTAATACGACTATGCGTAAGTACAAAAACCCCCTTATACATAAACAACCCTAATACGCCCTCTCAAGTTGGAGCATGTAGATCTCGAATGCCCAACTTGGAACGCAAATAAAGAAAAGGATTCTGTCCCAACGCCTTGGTGAAGATATCGGCAACCTGTTCTGACGAACGAACATGAGATGTCTGAATGATGCCGTCCCGAACTGCGTCTCGAATGAAATGACAATCTATCTCAATGTGTTTCGTACGCTCATGAAACACAGAATTTGCAGCAATGTGCAAAGCAGCCTGATTGTCACAGAAAACTCGTATAGGAGCCGAAGGAAGAATGCCAAAATCCCGAAGTAGGGCTCGCAACCATATGAGCTCACTCGTAAGAGATGCCATAGAGCGATATTCCGCCTCAGCCGAAGAACGTGAAACAGTGGCTTGTTTCTTGGTTTTCCACGCGATAGGTGAATGACCAAGAAACACAATATATCCTCCAACAGATCGTCGAGTAAGGCGACAAGAGGCCCAATCAGAGTCACAAAAACCTGAAAGTAGAAGATCACAATCGGAGCGTAACCAAAT
>CM071863.1:53043492-53060874 GCA_036759665.1 Gynandropsis gynandra
CATCACGAGATGAAGACTCGGGCGATGATTCCTCAGGTGGAGGATCACCATGGGGCAAATCAGACCGCCCCCTGTCAGAAGAACCAGAAATCTGTGGTAGATGAAACATGTCTGATGAATCATCAAAGACTGAAGGATGGAGAGTCGGATGTGTGGAAGATAATACTCGTGAAGATGAGCCCGCAGAGCCATCCGCAAATGGAAAAATATGCTAAAAAAACACCACGTCACGAGAGATAAAAAACTCACGAGTCTCAAGATCAAACACCTTCCATCCTTTCTGTCCAAACGGAAACCCAATCAAGATACACTTGTGACCACGAGAAGCAAACTTATCTGTCTCTTTCTTTCCTCTATGTGCATAACATAGGCATCCAAAAGTGCGAAGACGATCATAAGATGGTGGAGATCCATACAAAACATCATACGGAGACTTCCCATGAAGCAACGTAGATGGTGTACGATTTATCAAATATGAAGCAGCTAAAATACACTCACCCCAAAAAGTTGCAGGCAGATGTGCTTGAAACATAATGGCACGAGCAAAATTAAGAATGTGACGATGTTTGCGCTCAACCCGACCATTCTGCTGAGGAGTGTATACGCACAAAGTCTGGTGAAGTATCCCATGCGTTTGGAAGTACCGTCGAAGACCAATGAATTCAGTTCCATTGTCTGTCCGTACAACCTTAACACAACTATCAAATTGACGTTTCACCATTTCACAAAAATTAGGAATAAGATCCTTGACTTCGGATTTAGAACGCATCAAATAAACCCAAACAGCTCGAGAATGATCATCCACTAATGTAAGAAAATAAACAGCACCAGTTGTAGCATGCACATTATATGGTCCCCAAATATCGGAATGAATCAAATCAAAACAAAGTGCAGCATTGGACTCACTAGAAGAAAACACAGCACGAGTTTATTTGGCTCGAAAACAAATATCGCAAGGAGCCTTATTCTTAGTCTGTTTAAAAATGCCAAAAACTGTAGGCAAAAAATCTAAAACCTTATCAGACGGATGTCCAAGCCGATGATGCCACAAATCTCGAGAAACCACTGAGCTAGCATGAAAAGCTGTAGGTCCAACTGTTCCCCGAAGCTTGTAAACCCCATCACATTCTTCACCCGCTCCAATCAGGGTCCTCGCGATACGGTCCTGAATCACACAAAAGCGATTTGTAAACGTCACAATGCAATCATTACTTTGTAGCAAACGCGATATGGAGATCAAATTGCAAGTAAGTGAAGGCACATAAAGCACATGGTGAAGATAAAACGAGCTGCCAAGCAATAAATCACCCGTATGCGTAGCCATAGTGCAATCACCATTAGGCAAACCAATAGGACAGGGAGTAATCGGCGAAACATTGACTAAGGAATGTAAATTTCCTGTCAAATGATGAGATGCTCCTGAATCCAAAATATATTCAGTGTAATCTGTCTTACCAGACTGAGTATCATCAGACCCATATGGTTTCAGCTTGAGCAATGACAGCAAGGTAGACCACTGCTCGTCATTGAAACCTGGCATAGCACTGCGATCAAGATCGTGATTGGACTTCGATTCCGGGGCTACGTCTACAACACGAGCTGTATTCGCGCGTACAGTACTCGCCCCTTCCGACGGATGCAGGTAATATGGAGAACCTAAAGTACAAATCGCACGGACGTGCGGCGGCTGTGCGACAGCCGGCTGAACAGCGGCAGCACCGGACGTCTGAGCGTCGGCTACACCTGGCTGGAAAGCCATGTGACCAGCGATGAATCCTCGGATCGAGACAGTATGCGCGCGCGGATCAGAGAATTTATTCACTGTAAGTTTTTTTTATTTTTTTTATTTTTTTTATTAATCCTCTTTTTTTTTAAAAATGTAAAAAATCAAATTATAAAAATATAAATATAAAACTTTCAAACTGCCAGACGGGAGACGGGAGCGCGAGGACGGAGGAGACAGAGCGCGAGGGCGGAGGTTCGCCGGAACCGGTACAAGGTGGCGGTCGACGCTGAAGAGAGGCGCCGCAGACAGGAAGCACGACGACGAGCAGATCTGGCTGAGCGTGCGCAGATCTGGCGACGGACTGAGAAAACCGGCGGACTACGCCGGCGAGCAGAGTAGAGAAAAGCGACGCCGGCAAAACAGAGGACGCCGGCAGAAGCGCGCGACGTGCAGAAGAACTGAGAGGAACAGGGCGCACTGCGGAAGCGGAAAACAGCTGCGGCGGCGGCGGCGACAAGTAGGTCAGAATGACGGCGGCGAATTATCGCGGCGGTCGGAAGAAAGAAACGACGGCGGCGGCTAAAAGCGGCGGCGGTCGAAAAATTAAACGTTCGACGAACCAGGCTCTGATACCATGCCAAAATAGAATGAATTCGTGTGTATTATTAGGTCTAAAACCTTGTTTAAATAGAAGTTACAAACCCTGATACGACTATGCGTAAGTACAAAAACACCCTTATACATAAACAACCCTAATATCGTACCCTTTGAAAGTTTCAATTTTAGCCAAATTGAAAGTTTATTCATTTCGAATCCACACTATCTTTTCCACATTTTTTCAAAACTCAAAATCCATTAAATGCATCCAAGCATGTGAGATAGATCGCTTTTGTCAACCCATCTCCATTTGAGAAGGAATCAATTGAGTGCTTTGAGTAGATGGGTAAATGAGTACTCACGCTCAATCATTTGATGATGTAAGGAAACAAGTTAGATTATATTGTATTTCTAAGGTAAGGGTTTTGTATTTACTTAGTAGCACTAAAGTAAACTCAAATTGATGTTTTTTCAGATTTTGATTTTTAAGTAATATTGCTTGGTAGATTCCAACACTAACATTCAAATATGAGTTCAAGGATATTAACTCGACAAACACTCATCTGACGATGATATGTTATTTAATCAAGACAATCGAATTTCTTCAAACATCCCTGACATTTTTTTTTGAATCTTGATTACTTCAAAAATTTATTCCATACGAAGGAACATATTTTTAAGATTGGTATGATGGTGGGCCTTACAGCAATTGTCAGAAAGGAAAATGAGTTATATTTTTTGTGATCAACAATTTGTCATTCCATTACTTACTGAGAGAGCATGCATTATTCTTTGGTTAAATTGTGGCGGTAATTCAAATGATTTGGAGAATGTCATAGAAAATTCTTTCTGAATGAAGTATTTTGCGAATGATGGTTAACAATGAGACACATGGTGAAGGAAATTTGGGTCAACATTTTACAAGAAAATGTTTATGGCAGACTCAAGATGGCCACATTATTGGTTATCTCCAATGTGGTAGGTCACAAGCATGTTGAAGCGATAAGTTCATTAAACCTTGGATTGTGAATGACCTACACAAATGCGTTCGATTCCAATGAAAAGACAAAACTTTGAACATGTGTTGGGGAAAATCAATAATTACATAGATAAAAAGAATAAACCAACACCAAGATGAAACCTTTCTGCTTTCATTATCTCACTAAGTTAAACGTATTCATATAGTTAATTATTTAGACTCCCTAATATGATCATTTTATTCTTGCAACAATTACTTCAAATCCACTAAAAGCCTCAATGAAGACATGTGGCATGAAGAGGTTGATGAATTGGTTGCATTACTGAAAAAATCTTATATCGATGTTCTATTTGTTAGGTGGATGGAATTGAAATGAAACCCACTAGCAACCAAAATAGCAGAACCTAAAACTTGTCTTCCAAAAAAAAAAGATGTCATAAACCATGACTACAATCCGATTAGAGAATATCAAACTTAGTGAACGACGTCACAACACTTGTGATCTAGTGTTGATAAGTCGGTGAACAACTCGGAATCCCTCTAAGAGTTCGATAGCTAACTCTAGGATTAGCAAGAAAAAAAGACAATTTTATTAATCAAAATTTAGGTGATAATGTCATACAATGAGTTTTTTATTTATATGGACCAAATATTAATGGAAACTAAATAAAAAACTTAAACTCGACACAAATACTCGATCAAATGGTAAAACTGTTCAGTTAAGCATCGTTAAGTCTTAAACCCTAATTCTGACAAAACTAAAATACGTTCGATCGAATCATTGCTCGGACCGAACGTGTTTAGCTCCTCCTACTTCTTGCTCCTCTCAGCCTGTTTTCCTTGTAGGTGCATCTTTTAGTCTTGACTTAGCTTCTCTTAACGTCCTCGTCTTCTCATGGGTTATCCTTCCATATCCATTTGAGTGTGCCCATTCCTCATTTCCTTCGCTCTGGCCCTAGTGATCGGCCCTTGTATGATTGTTCTTATTATCCCATCCTCCTTTAAAAGGATTTAACCTTAAATCCAGTCCTTCAATTGCATGAAAATGAGCCAAATCAATATCATGAAAAGTAGAACTTATGATGTGCTTACTGAAGAATATATGTTGTGATTTGAGTCTTTTTATCGTCCATTGGTCGCAAGGCACCATTGCTACTTTCACTTCTAGCCCTTCATCTGGTGGTGCTTTCTTTGGAAATCCATAATTGGAACCCTGTAACAACTTAGACAAATACTAGAGAGAGAAAAGATTAATGTGTATGGTAGTATTTGTCGGAGATATTTCACTTGCTCTCATGGAAATAAATTTTTTGTTCATGGGTTTATTGTCACAATCATTTTATTTGGTTTATTTGAATACTCACTAATTTGGTGATCTATCTCAGGGTCACTTATTCTCTCACACCATTCATCCTTCTATATACGCAATTATTCTTCGTAGACTTCCTCAAGTGTGAGTGGTGCTAACTGGACTTTCTTCTCCTTGAACTTGAATGTATATTTACTGTTGAAGCCATCATGTTGAGTTTGTGTATTAAATTTCTACAACCTTCCTAACAATAGATGCCTAGCTTGCATCAGCACAATATCACAAAGAACATCATGTTTGTACTTGCCAATACTAAATGAAACATTTCCTTGATGATGTATCTTGGTTTCCACAATGTCGTTTAGCTACTAAAGCTTGTATGGATTTGGATACTTTGTGGTTATGAGCCTTAACTTATTAACAAACGCAACGCTTGCCAACTCGTCCAATATTAGGAGTCGAGAAGGTTCGCGGTGTGACCCTCATGGCCACACCTCGGGAGCAAAATCTTTTTTAAAGAAAAGTTCGGTTTGAATTTTTAACTATAAATTATATATATATATAATATCAGTTTTATATTTTAGATGTAGAGGATGGAAAGATAACTGATACTTCTTGAGGTGATTGTCGAGACAGATGCCAATAAGAAGTCTGTCGCCGAGGAAGATACCAACAAATATGAATTTATCGACCTCGAACAAAACGAATGGTGAAGACTGTGATGGAGAGGATTACACAACAATTACTCTTGATGAACTTAATCATTTATAAAAGGATAAGATATATTTAAAGATAATTGTTTTACCATAAATTTATCATTACAAAGAAATATTTATATATATATATATGCAATATCTTCGGTCGTATAAAGGGAATTATATGGTATAGGTTCTTTACAAAACGATATTGTAGAAGATGCCACGACAGTACCCCTCCCTCCATTATTCAAGAGTCATACTCTCAAGAACGATACATTGAGCAACTCTAGGTCATACTTCGAGATTACATGACAAAGATGCATCATATGGAGAGTATTATCAAGTTGATTATCAGTCAATCATATCAGCCACAATTGCCTCCATCACCTGCAGACGACACAACGCCAAGGCAATAACCAACATTTGATTCAAACGTGATCCATTCTCAAGACGGAGGAGACGAGGAAGAACACGGTGACGGTTTAGACGATTTCTAGAATTTAGTATGTATATTTGTAATGTTTCTTTTGTCTCATTTTTAAACTTTTATTATATATTTTAATTTTAAAACTTATTAGTTTTTAAATTTTTCTAAAAACTTTCGATAATATATAAACAGAAACTTATTGATTATTTCTCCATTAATATATTAATGGGTATTCATTGACATTTTGAAAATTGCCCGTGAAGGAAGATTACAAGAACTTAGAGGTAAAATTCTGTTGTAAAACCTAATTAAGGAGAGCGTATAAAAGGAGCAAGAGGCAGCAAAAAATTGTGTGCCTTACAACATTAGCAAAGAAGTATTAACTTGAAAAAGTCACACCCTCGTGAAAAGAATTTAAAATACAAATATTGCTTGTGTGGTTTTGGGTTAATGAGTCTGTGGGGATACTCACGTGTAAGGTTTGTATATTGTGGATGTATTGGAATGAAGAGGAGTGAATATGAAGTTTATGACAATGTGAAATTCGAAAATAACTGAGTGAGAGAAGATGTGTTTTGAGTGAGTTTAGGTGTATGTGGATGAGAAGTATTTGTAGCTGAATATTTTACGAAGTGAATAAAACAATTCGCTTTTCGGGAGTTATGGAAGATCATTGTGGTTTATTTAATGTTCGATTGAAATCCATACAAACTTTTATAAGGATTATAACAACGAAGAGATTGAGTCACTAAATCTATTATAAATTGCCAGGTAGTTTATGATGTAATGCATGAGCAAATGACTCCACCACCTAGAATTGGTTTCTTATAAGAGTGTCTCTATATCGTTGACTTGAAATCTACGATAATCATTCACACTGAGTCACTAAGTCAAGCGAACAAATAAAATGTAACTTTTAATGTATTAGATTCTATCAATATCGAATAAAAAATCATGTAATTCAATTAGTGAATAGAATGTATTCTAAATAAACTTGAGAATTCATATTAGAAAATATATTTATATTAGATAAAACTAGATGATACCCGCGCGTTGTGCGGTTTTATGATAAGTAAATTATATTTTTTATTTTTTAAACTATTTTATATAATTAATTATCGGCCAATACAAACACACATTCTAATTTTTAATATAAAAGTTTGGCCAAAAGATTTATAAGATGTAATATAAACTAACACTACGGTTTATTAACAATATATTTGAAATTTTAAAACGTAATTTTTTAGAAAAAGTGATAGCATGATTTGGATAAGAGTTTCACATGACTGTATTTTTTATCCGCATCTGCATAATTTTTAGGACTAAATTTAATTTAAAACATGATTAAGAAACAATTATTGAGGTATTAACATAGTTTGTGAATTTTTGAAAGTTATTTATGTTTGAATTTCTTGATTGTCTTTAGATTTTTATTGGTGTAGATGTTTGTGGAACAAAATGATCGCAGTGTTAACAACCCTTATTATAATATATACAACGGATAATTATGTAATGACATGAACAAAAAAATATTAATTAATATAAGTGTTAAGTTCTTTTTTTAATATTGTTGATCATCATAGAATTACGATCATGACTATTTTCTTGACAATCATTTAAGAAATATTTGAATATAAAATTTCTTTTTTTTAATTTCAATATAAAAGTTTAACCAGTAGATTTATAAGATATAATATAAACTAACACTACGATTTGTTCACAATATATTTAAAATTCTAAAACGTAAGTTGTTGGAGAAAGTGATTGTATGATTGAGATAAGAGGTTCGCATGACTGCTTTTTTATCCGTACCTGCATAAGTATTTAGGACTAAATTTAATTTAAAATATGATTTTAAAAACAATTATTGAGGATTGACATAATTTGTGTATCTTAAAACTGACTTATATTTGTTATCTATTGTCTTTAGGTTTTGATTGGTGCATATGTTTGTGGAACATAATGGTTGCAGTGTTTTCTTGAATATTTTCTTGACAATCATTTGAGCAATATTTGAACAAAAGTGCATAGTAGGTTCATCTCATATCGATATTTTTATGACATACCTGTATTTAAAATGGTTCAAGCAAGATGAGCAAATTATTGCAAAAGAAATAACATAATAGGTTAATGGAGCAACAATATTAAATACTTACCTATTTATTAACAAACATATTTCTATGCTTTGATCAGAAGTAGGTAGCTGCAAAATTGATTTTTGCATAGCGAATAGAAGTCCAACAATATCTACAACTTATAAAAATTAATTAGATAAACTTATTGGCAAAGAAATAATATTATTGATTCATTGTAAAACTACTTACCCGATGAAAGTTCTTTGTGATCAACCAATCCAACCAATGCTTGATATGAACGCATCCTGAATTGATAAGGCTTTTATATTTCAGGTTGTCCCTATGATAACCTGGTCTTCAAATCAAGTCATTTCTCCATTTGCATCTTGATTTGCACTATCTTTGGATCGATTTGAAATGTTTCTAGAGAAAATACAACGGATGAATCATCTTTGTTTGTTGTGAGCAATGACCATGACCTTTAATATCATATATATATATATATATATATATATTCGAAAATGAGTTTTCTAACCAACAATATGAAGAGTAAACCTTGAAGATTATGGTATACTCTCTTAAAATAAATGGCATGATTTATTGAGCTCTATATTGAAACATTCTTCTTCTAAAATAACTTGAAGAGTAAGAGGAACCAAGAAATGATGCTAATAATGTTCACACATACTGTACTTGCATACATATTTTTTTCAACCCCATTTTGTATCAATTTGGTGCAAAAAAGAAAGAAAGAATAAAACAAACAAATGCCTTTATAGCATATATAAAGAAGAATCTTACAGTATTATAGAGAATACTCCCAACATACTTTCAGTGATGATTTTGCAACCTTGTTAAATGTAGTTTATGTACTTCAACGTAAATGCTAAAGAAAATTCTTTCTATATTCCCAAGGTTTTTGACTAATTTTGAGCTTGAAATCATTAGAAAATACTTAGAAATGAAGTAGACAATCTTGAACCAAGTAGCAAACAAAAGAATAAAGATATGAATGAAACAATTCGAAGGGATGCGCGAGCTTTTAAAAATGGAACAGTTTAAATTTTATTGATATATGATTCTTTATTTTAAAATAATAGATCACTAAAATTTAATATAATTAAATTACTGATTATTTGTAGTCTTGAAGATTTTTCAAAATTTAAATCAATCTACGATCAATATTAGGACGTCAACGATATATTTAACTACATCAGTTTCTGTTATAAATTGATTTTTATTTTTTTGTGTTATAAAGATTTAAATTTTAGGGACTGTGATGATAATTCTTAGATATATGTGGTAATACAATTAAATAATTGATTAAAACATACTTATATTAAAGATTATGTTGAATAATAATTTTCAATTTAAAATTGAAACAATATAGTTTTAGATGTATCATAAACAAAATCTTTGATTTGTCAATAATATTTTAGAAATAAGAAAACGAAAATTATTGGAGAATGCATTGCATGTTTTGGCCGAACATATTCTTAATGATTTTGTTTTTAAAAGTTATTTTGATTTAGAATATGATAAAAAAAACTATTATTGAGATAACTTATAGTTTGGTATTTTTAAAACTTACTTTTGTTGAAATTTTGTGATTATCTTTAAATTTTGATTGGTGTAGTTCTTTATGGTGTAGTTCTTTAGTTGAAATTTTGTGATTATCTTTAAATTTTGTGTTGTTAGCAGATATGTAATATATATGTATTTACATATAGGCGAAACTATATATAACCATAGATATGATCTGTAAAATGGTATATATGGCTTGTTAATTACCATTCAAACATACCAAGATTCTGTCATCCACAAAACTCAATACAAAAGAACTAAAAAAGACCTTATTTTGTGTATATTTAGACAAAACAATAATTCAAAATTAATGTATACAATTTTCTTCCAATGTAATATTAACCGATGAAAAACATCAATTGCTTCGATGAAGGTCTGAAAGAAAGAAAGAAAGAACAACTTGCTAAACTTTATAACCGATGGGGTTTCAGATTATCTTCGGAATTAAGCGATCGTTGATGCTATATATGTCAAATTGGGTTAGGTTTAGTGGGTTAACCCAACCCAACCCATTTAAAATATAAATGGGTTCATAATAAATGGGGATAAATTTATATGGGCTTAATGGGTTTAAAACCCATTTACATTCACTAGAAAAAGAACCCGCGCAATGCGCGGGATTTTAAAAAATTGTCAATATATAATAAATTTAATCTATTAAAAATATATAGATATATTAGAAATATTAAAAATTTTGGTTCATGGCATTGCATATATATTATTTTATCGAATAATAGTTAATCGATCCTAATAAAAAATATCAGAATGTTATAACATAAAATTGATCTATTTTAATAATAAGATTAAGAGGAAATATATATTTTTAAATAATCTTTAATAACACATGATAACTAATATAAATATGAAGCTAATAGAATGTCAATGGGGTGAAATATATTGCATTGAACTATGAATGTGAATGTTTTTGTCTAAAATATAATTAATTGTTATAATATTTCTTCTATATCTTAAAATCATATGAAAAAAACAAAATAGTTGAATCCATTGACTCATAGTTAGACTGAAAAAATGAAAAACATGTAACATATATCATATATTATTATATGGTGGTACATAATATTTGGTGCTTATTGGTTAGAATTTGATTAACTTTGCAATCTTTATTTTTTCTTCCAATTTTGTTTTTTCAAATTTTCTCTGCATTTTCTTTTATTATTTTTGTTTATTTTACAATATAAAATATAGTAAAATGAAAAAAAAAACTCCATCATGTTTTTTGTATGAGTAATGACAAAGAAATTTCAAAGGATTTATCGTATCATCCACATGAACAAATGAATCGTTTCTTCTTCTATCTTCATCTTTCTCTTCCGTCCTCTCCTATCATTTCACCGAAATCATATCTCATTAGCATTTCAATCGAACTTTTGTCTCTACTTCTTCAAAAAGCGAAAAAAAACACCCTTATATTCATTTTTGTTCGGATTTATGCCACATCCAATCATTTAGGATAATAAGCGAATGAGAATTTCTCCAAACAATGATCTGCATAAGATATGATGATGTTGATCGATGATCAAACATCCTTTGATATGATACACATGATAATAGTTATTGATTTGCCATGGAAGAATCACAATATCAACAAAGTAACATATGAAAATAGTTTTAGTGCGGTTTTCAGTGAACATACACCATCTATTTAGATGATACTTATATAGTAATAGAACTCGCTCGATGCGCAAAGTTTTATCAAGTTTTAGTTATACAATTGGAATTTATATATCACAAATGCATCATTATATAGAAAGAAAAAAAAATTAAATATGATGATATATTTTCTATATCATTTTACGAAAAAATAGATCATATATTTAATTTTTAAAAAATAAATAAAAAATTGGCAAGATCTAATTATTATAACTCAATAATATATGATAGTGATATCAATGTTAAATAAAAAATATATGATTTTGAAATGAAAATTTTTAGAAATAATATAATAGAAGATTATTAATTTTATCATTTGTTTCATTTCAGTAGTCTCCAATATTTTTTTATAACCAAACTTTCATCTAAGTACGCGAATTTATTATATAACTACAATTCAAATATAAATTTTGAAATATTAATATATTTTATAGAATTCATGAATAAGAAAACATATATGGATTTATACAACGTATGTATATGTTTATCTATCTCTATTTTATTTATTTGTCTCATTTTATCAATTTCCAATATTTTTTCAATTTTTTATAACCAAACGTTCATGTAAATATACTTTTAATTTTTATTCACATAAATACGTCAATTTGTTATATTTTATATATAAAATTTAAAATTTGAAATATTAAAATATATTGTAGTTTACATAATTTTATATAACATATTTATATGATTATTTATATATATTTTATTTATTTATCTCATTTCATTAGTTTCTAATAGTTTTCAATTATTTATAACCCAAATTATTTTAAATTTGTATTCAAAGTTTTATAATAATAGAATGATGAGGTGATAATGTGAGAATTGAGGGATTTTACAACTTTTTATATATAGATTTATTAATTTACTAATTTTTTTATTTATTTACATATATAATAAGTAAAATATCCTCTAAATTAATATAAATATTGTATGTTTCTTCAAAATATTAATATTACTAATATATAATTCATTTAAAGTAATTAAAGAATGCTAATTAATGTAGGATAAAAAAACAAAAAATACTTTAATAATGTGGAAGCTTGAAAAAAGAGAATACATAAAAAATCAATATTTTTTAATAATTATTTTGTTCAATTTTAATAATTTACTCAATTTATTTCAAATAAATATATAAACATTTTTTTAATTATTCATTAATTTACTGATTTTTTATTTGTTTACATATATATTAACTAAAATATCATCTAAATTAATATAAATATTTTGTGTTTCTTTAAAATATTAATATTACTAACATATAATTAATTTAAAGTAATTTATAAATGGTAATTAATGTAAAATAATAAATAAATAAATAAATAAAATAAATTAGTAATAGGATGATGAGGTGGCAACATGAGAGTTGAGAGATTTTTCAACTTTTTATATATAGATATCATCTAAAGTAATATAAATATTTTGTGTTTCTTTAAAATATTAATATTACTAATATAAATTTATGAATGGTAATGAATATAAAATAATAAATAAATAAAATAAAATAATAATAGGATGATGAGGTGGCAACATGAGAGTTGAGAGATTTTGCAACTTTTTATATATAAACTAGTATGGCGCCCGCGCGTTGCACGGGATATATTTTTTGATAGTTTTATAATGAAAGAAATGAGAAAAATATAAAATTATTGATAAATATAATGAATTGGTTTATTGGATATCTATAATAAATTCAGAATATATAATGTAATGATAGAACAATATGTAATTATTAATATAGAACAATTATATTTAAGATTTCTCACTAAAAGCACAGACTTTTATCAATTTGATATTAGAGAAATGTAATTAATATACATATATATATATATTATAAATATAACATTATATCATACATATATAATATTAATATTGATGAAATATTTTCTATATCATTTAAAAAATAACTAATATGTTTAAACTTAAATTAAAAACAAATAGAAAGTTAATGGATTTAATTTTGGTGTTTAATAATAAGATTAAAGGTAAATAATTTTTTAATAGTTATTTTAGGAAATATTAGTGTAACGAAAAATATATACAAAATAGAAGTCAATAATAAGATTAAACATTAAATGTTTGATGTAATTACAAAAAAATGACCATTAAATTATATAATTTTTTGGTAATAAATTTTAAAATTTTAACTTGACATATTTATTTATATTAACCCACAATAATAATACAATCATAATCCAAATCTATATATTATATTATGTTTTAAAAATATTTGATTAATTAATTATACAATAAAATTATTATAATAAAAAATTAAACAAAATATAAATATTTCACTAAATATTTTTTTCAAAAAATGTTTAAAATATACAAATGAATACAATTTTACTGTGATAATATAATAAAAATAAAAATAAAAATAAAACCCTAATTCTCTTTAGTCATCTCTCCCTCCCACACCGTGCCTCCTTTTTTGTTTCACTCACCCTTCCCCTTTCCCTCGCCCTTCTTTTTTTTTCTTCTTCATCAACCCAAACCGGTATTTTCCTTGAACTTTTCTTGAACCGTAGAGCAAAGAAAAAGAATGGACCTCAATCACTTCGAGGGGATGGGTATTTTCCATGAAGAGCTTGGCTTGAAAGATTTGGATCTGTTCCACATCAATCCAAACCGGTTTTGTGGTACTGTACCGCACCGGTTTAGGCAGCTCAAGCTTCTCTTTGAGCTCGATCTAAGCATTAATCGGTTTGCCGGAAAGTTTCCAACGGTGGTCTTCCATTTTCCGCCATTGAATTTCTTGGATCTTCAGTTCAATGAGTTTGAGGGGACTATTCCCAAAGTCCTCTTCAACAAATATCTAGACGCCATTTCCATCAACCACTTTAGGTTCCATTAACAGTAGCGGATATGGCGAGAGACGGAAGATACAGAGACTCATGCCCGAATGGACCCCGTTTCTTAGGTCCAATTCGACGTGTCAGTGTCAAAAGATTGAAAAGAGGAACATGATACATTATTCGATAAACTATGTGAGGAGACCAATTTTTTTTGTGAAGCGGTCGTATCGGTGCTGAAACATAGCAGATACGGCGATGAATATTTATATCCTCCTGAAGGGTTGACATTGCCATTTTTATAGGATTATGGATTGATTTTGGCATGTATTTAAGGTCGAGATGAAAAGGAGAAGTTACATGTTAATGGAAGATGAAACGGACGTGGTGTTGATGGATGAAATGGAAAAAGTTGAAAAGATTGGCTATTTTATTGTTCCATCCATCCATTTTGTCCAAAAAATGAATCTGGACAAATTTGATAGCTATAGAATAATTTAAAATAAAATTAAGAAGAAAATTAAAAAGAAGATGGTGGATAAAACGGAAAAAGTTAGAAAATTGACAATAAAAAACATATAATTGATTGCTAGATTAATAGAATAATAACAAAATTGATTGCTAGATTAATGGACAAAATTGATTGCTAGATTAATGGAATAATAATAAAATTGATTCCTAAATTAATAGAATAATAATGGGGAAGATAAATGGTTAAAATGTGTTAAATTTAAAAGAAAAAAATAAAAGGAGGATGTTTGCTCACGTGGCAGTCTGAAAATGCAGCAAAACATCCTCTTTTTTATATATCGATTTAAAAAATCAATTTTAAAAGTTCATATAAAAAAATATATGCGCAAATAAAAATCAAATACATAAAGAGATCGATGTTCTTTTTTCGAATATTCCATTAAAAACTGTGTATCATCTAGCTTAAAAACATATTGTGTAGAAATTATTTGAATATTATTTTTCAAAAATTTTCTAATGATATTCAATACGCATAAATTTTATTGGTATCTTTGAATTAAATGACATTAATGATCAATATAATTAGTTATAAATATTATATTAATATTTGATTAAGTATAATAAATTTTAAAATATTTAAATATTTATATTTGTATAAATATATAATTATAAATATTATATTAATATCTGATTAAGTATAATAAATTTAAAAAAATTAAAATATTTAAATTTGTATAATATATATATATATATTTCCTATTTTTATACAAAGATTTTGTGGATATTAATAAGATATTTAAAAATTTTAAACCATTTAATTACAATAATGATCAATATAATTATATTTAATAAAAAAATTAGTTTTAAAAAATAAAAGTTTGATGAGGTGGTTTCACCATAAATCTCCTCCTTTTACAAGAACTTTTATATATATAATTTTTATATAAATATATAGTTATAAATAATATATCAATATTTGATTAAATATAATAAATTTAAAACATTTTAAATATTTATATTTGTATAATATATATAGATTTTTTATATTTTTATGTAAAGATTTTATGGATATTAATAAGATATTAAAAGAGATATTTAAAAATTTTAAGTCATTTAATTACATTAATGATCAATATAATTATATATAATAAAAAATTAATTAAAAAACTTGTTTAGATGGTTTCACCATAAACCCCCTTTTGCAAGAACTTGTAGATATACGATTTTTATATATATAGTTATAAATAATATATTAATATTTGATTAAGTATAATAAATTTAAATACATTTTAAATATTTATATTTGTATAATATATATAGATTTTTTATATTTTTATGCAATGATTTTATGGATATTAAAAAGATATTAAAAGATATATTTAATAAATTTTAAGTCATTTAATTACTTTAATGATACAAATAATTATATTTAATAAAAAATTAGTTAAAAAAGACTTGCTTAGGTGGTTTCACCACTAACCTCCTTTTGCAAGAACTTTTATATATATAATAAATTTGTATAAATATATAGTTATAAATATTATATTATAATCTGATTAAGTATAATAAATTTAAAAAAATTAAATATTTAAATTTGTATAATATATATAGATTTTTCCTATTTTTATATAAAGATTTTGTGGATATTAATAAGATACTAAAAGAGATATTTAAAAATTTTAAACCATTTAATTACATTAATGATCAATATAAAATATATTTAATAAAAAAATTAGTTTTAAAAAATAAAAAACTTGCTGAGTTGACTTCACCATAAGTCTCCTTCTTTTACAAAAACTTTATTTATATATAATAATTAAATAAATATATAGTTATAAATAATATATTAATATTTGATTACGTATAATAAATTTAAAAACATTTTAAATATTTATATTTGTATAATATATATAGATTTTTTATATTTTTATGTAAAGATTTTATGGATATTAATAAGATATTAAAAGAGATATTTAAAAATTTTAAGTCATTTAGCTACATTAATGATCAATATAATTATACGTAATAAAAAATTAGTTAAAAAAAGACTTGCTTAGGTGGTTTCACCACAAGCCTCCTTTTGCAAGAACTTTTATATATATAACTAGGAAAAGTTTCGCGCGATGCGCGGGATGATGATTTGTTTTATTTGTTTAATTAATTTATAACATTAGGTATAATAAGTAGAAAACAATATATTAAAATAAAAAACATTAAAGCTTAAAGCAATTTCTAAAATAAATATAATAATTAGCCGTTGATAATATTGAAATAGTTTGGCGATGCAAGGTCTAATGATAAAACAATAGGCCTCACTTTTGATAGAAAAATGATTAGCAAAGTTTTTATCCAATATTCTTGGTTAATGAATTTTTGCATGATCAATTTTTAATTTATATTTGTATTTGTGAAATAATTGTGTTTGAAATTATATTGAAATAACAAATATATTATTGAAATTGTTTAGGATTCTGAGTTTAGGAAAATTATATCGAAGTAGTAAATGAAGACATATATCATTGCAATGTTTAATTGTTTCTTCTCCATGAACTTAATTGTCTCCAACAAAGAAAATGTCTATATGCATTTACTTTCATAGAAACCATAATAGCGGCAAGATTCAATGGATGGAAACAAAGGCGAAGCCTTTTTTTCCATCTCTTTAAACTTGTAAAGACATACATAATAATTTACCTTTTACAGTAAGGTTGCACAACAAAAAGACCCAATGGGGTTATCTATCGAACAGACTGATTTTTGGATGTAGTAACCTTTCACTAACAGGCTCGTTTCCAACTTTAGGATGAAACAGTCCTTGCCTAAGATCTTAAAGATCATGTGAAGAAAAGTAACACATTATTTTCATCCTTAAGGACTAAAAAATACCCATATTGGTTTATTGGAGCATTTTTTTTCATACAATTGATGGTCAAGTATTTTAAACTTACATGGGTTCACCGAAAATGCCTGGATTCAAGCCGAAAACGATGGTTTTGGGATTCAAGCCAACAACGATGGTGTCGAGATGATCATCCACGTTATCATCTGTGTCG
>CM071863.1:53065434-53079706 GCA_036759665.1 Gynandropsis gynandra
AACACTCTGTTCAATTCCAAAGGAAGCATACCACCTTCAAATGAGACAAAAATGTTACTCAATAGGAAAAAGCAAGCTAATTCAATAGATATAAGAAAGATACAACATAAATGGACACCATACCATCGCCCGGGGAATGCATTTCACTTTTCTCAGTTTCAAATCTAAGAAATAAATCGGATTCCGGCTCGAATCCGAGCAAGTAGGAGAAAGTGCTTTTGACCTTATAAGGCATTCAGTAATCACATGCTTAAACTATGTGAGATCATAACCAGAAACGTGAATACTCTACAAGTAAACCAGAACCACGGAAATTTTGGAGCTAAATATAAAACCCAAGTCTTGAAATTACTACAAACCCACGATTACATTACTAATCCGATAAACTTTCTTCTTGAGCAAAGTGTAAGCAAACATCTTAAAGAAATCATTTCCAGTGTTTGGTCATTGCTTAATGCATTGAAAAATTATCAATTAAAAAAAACAGAATTTTAACAACTAATTCAAATATTAAGAACATCATTAAATGGAAAATTACCGTCTCTCAGCATCAGCACCCCAAATCATAATCTGACGGCTGTACAAAGCAGTTGCCTGTTTGGTGAGCTCTTCGTCGGCCATTCCCAAAGTCAAGCTATTATCAAAGTCACAATTCGTGAATATTTCAGAAATTGAGTTTTCTGGTTTTCATATAACCTTTAAAAATATAGAAATATTAAGTCCACAGAAGGGAGGAGAGATATTGCATACCTGATGGTATAGAAAAGAGCTGGCACGCGCAGTTATCACATAACAGCGAGTGTCTCCATTAGTACATTCTGCCAAAGTGTCAGATTCCATGCCACTGACAACTGTCTCAGTACCGGACTGACTGAAAGATATGAAAGATCCCCATTGTTTACTTACCATGTGCCCTTTCCATGACTGATGGAAAATATGGAGTTGATGGTACCTCGTTACATTGAGTTCGTCTAAAGGTCTAATAGGTGAATTTGCCTACAAAAATAACGATTTACCTGTCGGTCAGAATGTTGTTGCCAAAGCATTTGTTGATTCTTAGCCAACATCAATCTTCGAAAAAAACCAAAATTCAAAAGACTAAACCAACTTCTTCCACCTTAGAAGAATCAATGACATATAACACATAAAAGAAACAAATATATCTACAGAAAAAACAATCATATCAAGCAACACAAGAAGCATGACAAGCAATAAGATGGGGTTCTGTCTAATTATCCATAGCAAAATTACTTCTCATGATCGTTTGTGCACTTAGGAATCTAAAGGCAACTGGTTACAGGATTTCACATGGAATCTATTAAGGATGAAAGAAATTGGGACCACTATTACCATTATGTTGATGATGTATGAATTTAAAATATGTTAAGAAGAAATTTGACCTGGCAACCAGATGTCGTGAAGGAGCTAAAATCATGATGTCCACTTAGAACTCCGCATGTTTCCTGCACAAAAATCAATGACGAAGATGGTTATCACTAAAAAAAATTTAATTTTGTTAACAAAATGTCTGAGGGAGGAAAAGAAAAAAATTTAACCATATGACTGTGTAACTTACAATTGAAAAGCTGATAAAAAAATTTAGCATACGCACCTGCATAGATGGAAGATCTAGCTTCTCAGGAACATGCCAAGCCCGGTCTTTCTGTAAGATTGACAAAGGATCTGGCCCTAATAGCAAGCGATGAGAGAGTGTCACAGGATCAGACCTTGATTTCATAGTCCCAAAGCACACACATTTAGAGACTTTTACATAATTTTCAGCGAAGATTATTGGCTACCTTTCAGTGAAGCAGATGAAGATATGAAGATGAAAACAGTGCATGCTCCCCTCAAAACGACGATTTAAAAGAATCATTGCATCCTCGTCTAACTCTTGTAGAGCATCGCACCTCCACCGCTGCATCTTCCTCTCATCAATTCACAATCACAATCACACCTCACGAAGGGCAAAGATGAAAAAACTTACGAAGCTCCCTTTACCCGTAACTGTAATCAATTTCCCGAGTGGCTTCGCATCGTCCGGTTTTTCCTCTTACGCGTCCTCCTCCTCCTCCGACTCGTGTTGCTCTTCCCTTCCCCGTATCTCCCTCTCAGTCCCCTTCATTTCCATACTATCTTCGGCTTCATCTTCGCTCAGCTTAACCTTTCTTCCGCCTCCTCTGCCTCCTGTCAGCTTCGTCGGAGCTCGAATACCGCTCCATATGCCTCATCAATGGTGAAGTAAAAGGGATGTGAAGCCTACCTTAATCGAGGAAACCCGATTGCTTCGCATTCGATCCCCGTTCAGCCTTCGCGGCATAGCCATGGAAACCCGATTGCTTCCGCTTATCAAGTGGATCTTCTTCCATCCAGAGCTGGACGCATCTGCTGCTCAGTCGCCTCGATTTTCTCTCGTTGCCGCTGCGCTTTTCTCCCTTCGCCGCTGCTCGCTTCACCCGTCGTCGCTTCTCCTGCGCTATGTATTAATATACCTGAAATGGTAAGACCCAAGTCCATGTTTGACAGCTGACTTGAATTCCCCAGCATAGCAACTACCATCAGAACATGTCTGAACACCAAATCCGTGGCTCTGACCATTGACCCATTCGTCGGCATAACAATCACACTGTATAAAACCTATATACTCCATAGCCATGCCTGAAGCCTTACCTGTATTGACCCTTATATCGACTTCCCCTTGCCCAGCTCTCGATCCCATACCCATCGTATTTTCCATCGATCCAATCCCCTTCGTACCTTCCGTGCACGAAATAGTAGTAAACTCCACTTCCGTTGCAATTCCCTTTATGAAACTCTCCTTCGTAGAAATCGCCATTGCTGTAGAACTCGACTCCTTCCATCATCAGTTTATTCTCGCTCTAGGTCTTGATGTTTTCAGGTTTTGAATCGCCTATGTATCATTGAACCGGTTTCGATGGATTCCTGCTCTGAAGCCCTAGGAGGGAAGAAGACGATGCGGTTTGGTGAAAGGGTTTCCTCTCGCTCTCTGCAGATTCAAGGCAATTAACGTAGGAAGACGATGCGATTCGGTGAAAGGGTTTCCTCCCGCTCTATGCAGATTCAAGACGTGCACTGTATGCGAAAAAGGGGAGTAAATGAGGATATCAATGACTAAATGTAAAACACAATTTTTTTCACGGGATGAAAGGAGGTTTTTTCCTCCTGCTGACATGGCAGCACGAGAAAGGAGGAAAAAACCTCCTTTTTATATATATGACTAGGCGAGGCCCGCGTGATGTGCGGTATATGATATGATTATGTAAATTTTAATTCAAATATTAGATTGTATGTTTGATTATTTATATTTTTAACGTGAAAAATTATTTATGTATAATTATTTAGATTATATTTATTGAAAAGAAGATAAAAAGGATTAAAAGCAAATTATATTGGTTGAACATATAAGCGATTAATGTTTCTGTGACAAAATATATTGTCAAAAACCCAAGGCTATAGACCATGGCTTGATGTAGTTTGTTTCTTGTAGTATTGAAACACCAATTTTTCTTGAAAAATGCACCTTGAGGATGTTCTAGAGATAATTTTATCGGAGAAGGAGATGCAACTCTTGTTGGTGTAGAGAACTTCATACATCCTAGAGAACTTCATTATCCACTCTTCATACATCCTAGAGAATAGCCGTGAGTTTGGTAGTGAACATATAAAACACATAAAAAACCAAACAATGTGAAATCTTTTCTAAAGAATCCATTGATAAATCAATGTAGTGACGAAATATTTATCAATAAACCAACACCACATGTCAAAACCTAGAACTGGAAAGAACCAGACACGATTACATTTGGTTCCTGTGGATCAGGACATGGCTAAGCAAGAGTTCATGGAGGTAAGAAGTTCATACCTATATATACTTCAATCCTCCCGGAATTCATGGTCACGAGAGATTCCCTAAATTCATCGAATTGAGGTAGATCCGCGTGTTTTCGTCGAAGTTACACCAGATGACTCCAAACACGTGTTTCGATGTGAAATCGCATTCGCTTCAAAAAAATTCAAAAACTTCTAAAAAATGGAGAGAAATAAGAAAAACTTCTTAAAATTATTCATGAAAACTTCCATCTCGCAATCGTCTTACCTTGCTTGTCACATCTTATCGGTGCCTTCACCCTTAGTTTGACGCCTTAGCTCTCCTCGGTTCGCCTTTTTGCTCATCCTCCTTTCGTTGCCTTTGCTCGCCCTCGGATCCTCGTCTTCACCATCACCTTGGCTCGGCTGCGATTAAAAGTTCTGCTCAAAACAAAGAGGAAACTCAAGTGAAACTACAAAAGTATTTCATATTATGAGGATTCAATCTGGAATGACTTTCAAATTACTTTGCTAAAATAACTTTTTTAATAATTAACAAGGCAGTAAAGAGCTTGAACAAACTCACCTTATTGAGGGATAGAACAATCCTCGTTCAATCCAAGGGTATTGATTTTGCCGATTTTGCCAATTTGGAAGAAAAATTCAAACTCATTCACAATGCTTTGGTGAAGGCAACCATCAGTAACATGCCAGGACGTTCCACAAACGACCAACTCCTCGATCTCGTGACAAAGATTAGAGCTTGACTGATAATACTAACTTGTAGATACAAAACAACCATTAACTCATCAGGATTGTTTCTCAGAGACCTCACACCAAATTTGTTCTGTTCTAAAACATTTTAAACGATGTTTTAGACGCAAACAACCTTTAACTATAAGAGTTTGAAGAGTGGATTCTGATTGTGTACCGAAAAGAAGTCAGTCTTGTAAATGGCCAAGACTGACAGTCATGATAGCCATGTAGCCACCAAGCACAACGCCAGTAGTGAAAATCTCTTGAAGTTTCCAGCTATCGGGTGTGGGAGATGGCTTGACTCTGTCCTTTGAAATGGTCATGATGGTACCTAAAAAAACAATAATTACCATGAGACAAAAGTGATTGAAACTGGTACGAAAAACATGTTCGAATGAGAGCAAATAAGGGTTACCATCATTAAGAATAGCAATGATCAGAACCATGAATGCTGAGAAATCAAATCTCCAAATGAGAGCAATAAGCATGAATCCAAACTGCAAAATTAAGCAATCGACGCAAGTTTGATTGTCAGTGAATTATACGTTATTCATATGAATCAGAAAGGTAAATTTGGCACATACCACAACACGGATTATATTTTCCCATGAACTGCAATAGAAATGCAATAGAAACGGATCCGTTAAAAAGGAAAGCAACCCCATTTTTCTACGAACAAGTGGATGTCAAGCCATCCGGTATTTAGAGATCATACCTCCAAGAGAAATATTATGCAAAGAAAATGCCAGCTGAAAGCTCCGGACCAGAACATCATTGCTAGAGTTCTACATCACATGATCGCATCATCACTACTTCATTATTCAATGAGAGAGCACGAACGTTAAAAGCTAAGCCAACTCGTTACTGTTTTACCTTGGTCCGTCCAAATAGCAATACTAAGCTGTATGTATTAGCAATTGCTTCATAATTTAGTGACATGTTTTGAGGAGATACGGATTGCACCCAAATTGATGAAAGCAAGAGAGTAATCTGGTGGCTGCTCAATCTAAGAGGTATCACCTGTCAAGTTTCAATTGAAAGAGAAGAATCAAATTATGACCAAAAAAACAATTCAAAATTTATTTGTAAGACATACTGGTTTCTCTGATGAATTTCCAAAGGCATTTTTATCTGCTATCGTTGATGACAGGTTCCTTTTTGCACTATGACAACTCCTACATCAATTGAGCAATCTTCTTTGAAACTCGAGTTCTTTTTCCACTAACATGCTTCCATCTGACATAAGATTTACCAGAGGGCTTAGACCTCTTCCTCTTCGAAGAATAATTATTCTTTTTTTTTTCTATTTCACAAGCAAAATTTATGTGACACCAATAAGCAGTCCTCTGTAGGAGCATGGTAAGAGTTTCAAGAATAGCATTGAAGGCATTACAAGACATAAGTAATTTGTGAATGGACCTAAGCTCGGTTTGGCGTCCTGCATCTTCTGGCAGGTACAGATGGAAAACCGTCGATGCCGAGAGGAAGATGCTGCCATTGGAAGGTATGGATGGAAAGAAAAGCCATTGAATGTTTTCTGTATACAGTAACAACGCAATATCACATCAAGAACGCATGCATATTCAGAGAACCAATTGCACCCATTTAGAAGGCTACACTGCAGAGCTACCTGAAGCAGATTGATAAGCCGATACCCATTTTCCAGTTTGTAGATCGTATATGTGAACCAGGTCGTCTTGAAGGACGGATGAATGAACATCGTAGTGAGATGATACACATTCAAAACCAATCTTTCCAGAAGGAAAGAGATTGCATAAGCTAAAAGACTACAAAGGAAAGAATCGGTAATACCTGACCTCATGTCCCAAGATGTCAGCCAAGGGGCGCAATATCAAAGGACACGTTGTTTTGTATTGTCTGTTGCTCTATACAACCTGATTACGGATTGATATACACAAAACATATAAACTAAGAATCATCTGTGACAAGCAGAGAGACATTTACAACAGTTCCTGGATCCTTTAATATCAATGTAGGTCAGTTTTTTAAGCCCTGTTTATGGCTAACCTAACATTATTATTCGCTTCTACCCTTCTTTCCCCACTCAGCGCGTCGATTGCAACTCCAACAATCTTTAAATCTGAGCTATCAAATTGATAATAACTTCTACGACAGGAGAAACAAATGGATAACCCTCAAGGTGGAGAAACAATCGGAGGGGCCCAACAAAAAAAAAACATACCTGATGATCTCGCGAACGTGCTCAGAGGGCAGATCCCCTTTCTGAGTCTACACGAAAACAAACTTCCTCTTGTCGGCAGACCGCTGCGATTCGAGGTGTAGTCATTTCCTGGCCTTTTCCTCCAGCTTCGCCTCCGCCTCATCAGGCGGAGGTTCCACGGGAGGATTCGAATAAGGATGAGGCGGAAGAGGGGGGTAAGAAGGGTGAGCAGACGGAGGCGGCGAAATAATGGACCCACCAGTACAAGGAGGAGCAATGGGGTTGAGGGTCGCTGTTCCACCTAGCATAGGAGATAAAAGCGGGGGATAAAGAGGGGAAACCCTAAAACGAAGGGGTTTAATTTTCCTACCCGAAGAAAGGTGTCGTCTCATCGCAGCTAAACGACCACATATCGGAGGTACTCTCGGATCTGACACGGCGTCGCTGGAATCTGAAGAGAGAGAGAGAGAGATTTGGATTTCAGAGCGATCCCTTTACATAAACAAGGAGCATCGTTTTCGCAGATCATTGTGTTGCAGAGAGAGTGATCATTGAGAAACATATGATCGATATTGAAGAGTCTCGTGCTGCTGGAGAAGAGCTTGCAGGGTGAATAGATCATGGGAGAGAGGAGAGATCGTGGGAAAGTGGGAGAAGGTGAAGTGAATATAGGGGTGACGTGGAGGGCTGACAGACGAGAACGTCTGAAAAAGCAACAAAATTATATATAGATAGATTCGAAGAAAAAGACATTAGAAAAAATGAGTTAATTCATACTTAAAAAAATAAACATATGGTAATGGGTGGTTGTGTTTAAAATAACATCTAATCAAACTCGTGGAATTCTTTGCTTTTTCTTCAAAGAGGATTCAAAACTGAAAAAACAAAATCTCACCAACTTTTTATTCCCGTATTACCCTTTAAATATCTTAAAACTACTCCCGTAACCCTCTGTCCTAACAAATAGGACTCGCAGCCCAAAGCTCAGTGTCACTTACTCTCACGCACCAATGGCTTCCGTTGCAACTCTCTCTATCCTCCTCTCGCTCTTCCTCTCTCTCTCCTCCATTTCCTTCTCTCTGAATCTCCGCCGTCCAATTCCATCCTCATCCCATGGTCACCAGCTCCTTTCCTTCTCCTTCACCTCCTTGTCCTTCGTCGATCTCGACCGTGCACCTTCCTCCGCCGCCGACGTCCACGATCTTCTACCGTCGTACGGGTTTCCGAAAGGTATTCTCCCGGAAAATGTGAAGTCTTTCACTCTCTCTAACGACGGCGATTTCAGCGTCAAGCTTCGTTCCGATTGCTATGTCCGATACGGTGACGAGCTCGTCTTCTATGACAAGAAGATCTCCGGCAAGCTCAGCTATGGATCCGTTAAGAACGTTGAAGGAATCCAGGCGAAGAAGCTCTTCGTTTGGGTTGCCGTAACGGCTATGGAATCGGATCCGGATTCGGGTATGATAGAGTTCTCCGTTGGGTTCTTGTCGGAGAAGTTGCCGGTGAAGCTGTTCGAGGATATTCCGACTTGCATCAACAAATCGATTATCGAAGAAGAAGAAGAATCTGGGTTGGTTGAATCCGTGTCGGATTCGGGTGCTGTTGTTTCGATGTAACGAGCCGACTTCTCACGAATAAAGATTTGTTCTTTGTTGCCATATTTGTCGTGTCGTATTTATTTTGTGTTTCACGACAAAGCAATGACTTGATGAAGTAGTTTTATGTAGATTTTAATCTGAAGCAGATCGATCAGACTGGTTTCCTTCAAACGATAACAATGGAGAAACGCGTTTTTGGTTGCCCATTTACAATCTCTAAACATGTAAACAAAAAGGTACATAGCACTTAGACAAAAATGGCAAACATTAAAATGTTTCTAAGAATGGCCATGTATCTATACCTCTTGCACTCTCTTCATCTTGCATCAGGGAAGATACCTTGTAGCTCTGGTTTGGCCGCAAACAATGCAACATAACGGCATTGTCTTGTGGATTAATTCCACAGGTGAGAAGCAAGACAGAAACGGCTCTAAGTTAATACCCCGAATAGGCTGTCGGCAAGTTGGTTCATTGTTCTATTGGAAACGAAGGCAAAGGAGAAATGCGTCGAGGGGCATTCCCAATCTTTTTCCTTGGATCCTCTGAACATTTGCTCCATGGATGTGTTTAAGTCTTTCAAGCTTGAAGCACTTGGCAATGGACAATATGGCTTTTCAATGCTCTGCTGGCTATACTCGACCAAATGTTGCTAAGAATGCCCTTGGAATGGCCTTTCCCAGCTATGCTTTCCCACAAGCCAGGGTTGCTCTTGTCAGGACTTGACACATTGACAAGACTCATGCTCATATTGTTTCGGATAATACAAAGCTTACCACCAAGTGGAACAAGGGCCGCAGCCTCCAGTAATCTTGAGTTTCCCAAATGCTGCTTACTGTCCATGAACTTGTTCCATGAATCTGTGGATTCGTCGTACACTCTAAGTTTGCACCCATCCCGACAGTCCAACGCGTAGAGGTGTCCATTTAGAGAGGTACATGGGTTTCGCCAACCAGCCACCATTCCATCACTGACCGGCTTCCACGAACTAGTGTCTGGGTCGTATGCTTCACTCATAACTTCCTGATGAGACCCAAGGCCCTTGAGAAACCACTTCCCATCATAAACCACACCAATAAGGGGCACCATCGCTGTGCTCATATCAGAAATGAAACTCCACCTGTTCTTGTTTGGATCATAAATCTCAGCTGAGCGAAGAGTCCGTTGAATTCCTTCACATTCCCCGCCCGCTACATACAGGCAGTTGTTTATAACACAAGAACCAAAAAAATGGCGTTTCCTGAGCATATCAGGTGCCCTGTGCCACTTGTTTGTCCTGGCATTGTAGAAAATTACCCTTCTCATAGACCCTCGTAAAGGATCCTTACCGCCAAATAAATATAGATGACAGCCACTTAAAACAGCACAACCAAACCCCACAGCCTCGGAGTATTCCTTGGGAACAGGCGGAAGCGGCTGACAAAGCTGGTAGACTGGATCATAGGTATTCCACGAGATCCTCCCATCACGATCTCTTTTAAGAACATAAACCCACTCTTCCGCCATCCCGAGGAGTTTCCTCTGAGAATAGAAGAAGTTTCCAGAAACAAGCCGATACCATCTCTTACACACTAGTCGGAGTTTTCTATGTTCTGCACGGGGAACCCGGATGAGGCAAGCAACCGCCAGATCGTCGGGAAGGCCAGGGAGGAGTGACGGTTGTACTCTAGTCCTTTCCCTGCGTGAGTTCTTACGCCTATGCGCATTAGGATTGATATCTGGTTGGATACAAAGCTTTGATCCAGGGACAAACTTCCTTGCCTCTACCACAGTCTTCAGACCAGCATCTACTTTGCAATAGCAAGATACAGAGTCTACCTGCAAGATCCAGACATCAGAAAGCAAGTCGAGCTAATTATCCGATCGACAATGCTAGAGAAGGCAAGAGCAAAAGGCATATAACAAATTTGATAAATCAGAAGCAACAAAATAAACAGTACGCATTATATCACCATGAAAGGTACAGATGAAAAGAGAAACAACTCGTAAGACCAAGAGCGATCACTGCAATCTTTGCCTGAAAAACTAAAAACATGACAAGCTGAGATTAAAACGATATTACAAACTGGGAGGGAGAAGAACAAAAAACTAGTTTAACATTAACCTTTAGTTAGGGCAGACAAGTTTGCTACAGCAACGACATTTTTGGATTCAAAGGAATTACAATACCAATTGCAAAATTCACTAGGGTTCCTAAAGAAAGAAAGAAAATTCAGCCCAGGGAAGCAGAACGTATCATATTGCAGAAGTTCCATAGTATACAAGCAGAAATTTTATTAAAATTTGTAGATGTGAATGAGAATTCGACAGTTGGGTATATTAAGGGATACGATCCCTATAATTGGGTATACTTGAATTCTCATGACTTTCGTGAGACCCTTCACAAAAATGCCAAAGAAAAAACACAGAAGCTTACCAATGGAGCTTGAAGACGAAATCCCCTCGGCCCGTTTGGTGACTGACGTTGAGAAGATAGATCCATCTTCAAAGAGCCAAACTCATAGACAGAAAAGAACAAATAAATATCCAACGAAACCCAGATCGAAAAGATCCCAAGCTTTGAACCGATATCAGGACTCGATCAGTGAAATCCAATCAAACCCAGAAACGTAATTGTTGATTTCCACCAAAATGCTAAGGAAAGACGGAAAGAGCTAGGACAAAGAACAAGGTTGTCCTTTACGAGTGTTAGAAGAACCAAAACGTGAATCACCTTCCTCTTCACTCTCGAACACGTAAATGAGACTGGTGAGTCTTCTCTTTTCTTTCTCTCTAGGGAAGTCTCTCACGCGGCCCAACTTAAAAAATACATAGACCTGAGTAGATAATCCAATATTGTTTTTGTCCTTTAATATTTTTTATTTCTCCTTTCGAATTTTCTTCCCCCCATGACACGAAAATTATTATCCTACCACACCACATTAGATTCGACGCGAGTAGTTTGAAATCGATATCAAAATCGCCATAAGATTCACCGTGAAGAGTTTGACATCGTTTGTTGTCAACAAAGAAACTTACAATTAAGCACGTTCCGTAGAAAAATCAAGTATATATAGTGAATTTTTGTGTTTTTTTTTGTATTGGATGACCCGGATGAGTAGTAAGTAATATGTATATATTCGATTCTCCTTTTTTCAAAATGAGTCTTATATTGATGTACTTAAAACGAGTCATATTTATTGAAATGTCAAATGATCGTAATAAGTGACAGTCTTTTCGAGTCGTAGTGGGTCAGAGTCTCATCAAGTCACATGGTCGCACTGGGTCACAGATCCTCCTCGTGTTGCAAGGTCGCACTCGGTCACAGAGTCTCATCGAGTCGCACGGTCACACTTGGTCATAGAGTCTCATCGAGTCGCACGATCACACTAGCTCATAGAGTCATATTGAAACACATGGTCGTGGTGGGTCATAGAGTCTCATCGACTCACACGGTCACACTAGATCACATATATCATATTGAAAGACATGGTCGCAGTGGGACTCAGAGTCTCATCGAGTCGCCCTGTCGCACTGGGTCACACAGTCTCATCGAGTCGTACGGTCACACTAGGTCATAGAGTCATATTGAAACACATAGTCACAGTGGGTTACAACGTCTATCGAATTGCACGATCGCACTAGGTCACAAATTCATATTGAAACGCACGATCACACTGGGTCTAGAGTCTCATCGAGCCGCAAGTTTGCACTAGGTCACCGAGTCATATTGAAACTCATGGTCATTGTGGGTCATAGAGTCGCAGTGGGTCGCAAGGTCTCATCGAGTTATAGGGTCGCAATGGGTCATAGAGTCGCATTGGGTCATAAAGTCTCATCGAGTCGTACAGTCTCACTGGGTCACAAAGTCATATTGAATTTGAAACACATGGTCGCAATGGGTCACATAATTTACCCTCTTTTATGTTTTTGTTCTAGGACGTCGGATTTGAAGGGATCCAACCTCTACTAAGACCCAGACTACCGATGACGGTATACTCATGCATCTCGTGTAAGAGTGCAGCGGAGTAGGCGGCTTTTTGTGCTATGCCCTTATGACGTAGAAAGATGATCGCCAACCCACCACTTAGATCCGAGCCACCGAAAGAGTAACAAGGCGATGCACTCATATCGATCTTTTATCATGCTTTTTAGGCATTATTTCTATCGACAGCGGAGTGTTAGTGTGCGCTTTTAATCTGCAAAATAAGCTCGATTTTATGTGATACAATAATCCTCAATATAACAGAAGTAAAGCATCATCTACACGAAGTATGACCATCTGGGTAGAAAGAATAAACGATAAACTAGCCTAGCAACCTCGTCTAAACCTCCCCACAAGCAACACTAGGATTCCCAAGAACTACGACCTATTGTTTTTCAGCCGACTAATAAGCTCTAACGCTTAGGAAAACCTAGCTCAATCATGCAAAATCTCACGGAAAAGGTCAACTTCTTAAGCATCCTAAGTTCAGGGTTCATCTCAAAACGTGGCACCGGACAAGTGCCTTGGGACGACTCTAACTCAAAAACAACTGAAAACCACGAAATAACCTAAAAATTACAAAGTAAAAAGGAAGATGAAAGAAAATAAAACGAAATCACCTGAAAAACGTGAGCTGCTCCCCCAGACTTGAATTGAACGGCGTCCTCGACGTGAAGTTCCGATGGAGGATAAAGGAACTAAAGCACGTTTGTGGTGTTTTTTTTAAATAAATAACCGAGTCTTAAACAAAAAAAATAAAAACAAACAGCTGGGTTGCCTCCCAGAAAGCGCTTATTTAACGTCATTAAGCTTTGACGTCTCCATTCCTCATGCGTGTGCGATGGGTGGATCGGAAAGGGAAATGGAGTTTCCACTTTCGATCGGTTGAGCGGCTTGGTAGAGCTTTAGCCGTTGTCCATTGGCTATGAATGTGTCACCCGAATCACTCCATAGTTCCACTTCTCCATGTGTGAAGACTTCTCGTACCTGAAAAGGATTAGACCAACGAGAACGTAGGTTACCCGAGAAAAACATAGGTCGAGAATTGAAAAGTGGAACGAAGTCACCTAGTTGGATCGCATGAGGTAGGATCTTTTTGTCGTGCCATCCTTTAGTCACTGCTTCTTTCTTTGGCACATCATGCACGGGATTCACTTGCTCGATGCCCGAGTTTGAATCAATGATACCTGCATTGAAAAGTTTTATGACATCTTTTTCCATTACCTCATGCAAGTGTGGGTGCAGCCTCCTTTGAGTTTCGGTGAAAGGTTCGTGGCTGTCCTCTCTATAATTTTCAGGCATACACATTGAAGAGCTGACTCTTCTATGCTTCTTGACGCGTGTGGGTTGTTTTCTCATTTCTTCTGCACTCACGTTAGCATTCAAAACAGCAGCGTATGTTTTATGGGAATCAATGTACTCATACCGAAAAGAAGACGGCGGAGGGTCGGGCTCAAGTTCGGGAATCTTCTCCGCTGCGAAACCAGCATGGATTTCGTGTGGTATCTCCTCCCATGGGGCGTCTCCTAGTGCTGTAATAGCACTCATGAATTTCGTGTACATCTCAGCTCCTTCGTCCGCAAATCCTGCATTATCGCAAACTTGTGTCATATACTGTACGAGAGAATCGAAAGCCCTTACGTGATCAGGTGTGTCTTTCGCGAACTCGTCCAACGAATCAATTGTAAAGCAAGACTCCTTGAATGAGGATTTGTTCATGGGGCTGGACAGGTTGAATTCGATCGTCTCATCTCTGACACGTAAGGACAGCTTTCCTTGTTGTACGTCTATCAGGGCACCTGCAGTGGCTAGAAACGGTCTACCAAGAATAATAGGTGTCCTAGCATCTTCCGTTATCTCAAGTACAACAAAATCAGTGGGAATGCAAAGCTTACCTACCATGGTGGGGACGTTTTCAACGATTCCCACCGGATGTCTTACCGTACG
>CM071863.1:53080014-53099111 GCA_036759665.1 Gynandropsis gynandra
ATTAGGCATCTTTTGGAGGGCTTCCACGTATTGGATATTGATGTCAAGCTTCTTGAGACACTCTACAAATCTGCCCACTCTCTCTTGGTTCTTACTGCTCACCAACCGTTGAGGAAACGATATAGGAGGTTTGTATGCCGGATGAGCAACACATGGCTTATCTAAATCTGGTTCGACTCCTTCCATAATCACAACCTTACCTTGGCCTATATTCACGGACGTACCAGCAGCATTCCCTCGCTCTTTCGAGGGTGAATTCTCAACCACATCACCGCTGCACACAGAAATAGCATTCACATACTCTCTCGGGTTTAGCTCGGGTTTGGGAGCTGTCTGTCCGGGATTCCAAGAGGATGAGGCAGCTTGCTGTGCTACGGAGTTCTCTAAACTCTTCAAATGATTTCCCAAAGAATCCATCTGAGATTTAAGCTCACTAATCGCTGTCCCCACATCCGCGTTGAATTTGGTTTGAATCGATTGTTGCTGCTCCTGATTCTTCATAAATTCGAGTAATACCGCCTCAAGGTTTGATGAAACGACTTGAGGAGGTTGAGAGCTTGTGGAACTTGCTGAGCTTGCTGGAATTGCTGGTTATTTTGCTGAAAAGTATGCTGCCTTTGCGAAAACTCCGAATACTTTACCGATTGAGTCGTTCGGTATGACAAGTTTGGATGATTCCTCCAATTCGGGTTGTAGGTGTTCCCGAATTGCGTGTTGCCTTGCTGCTGGGCATAATTCATCTGTTCGTAATCCTCATGTACCGTGCATTGATACACTACATGCTCCGTATCTCCGCAATTCGCACAGTACATGGCATTCGTTGCATTACCCATAGCTCTATTCTGATTAGGCTCATATAAACGACGAGTGCTATTAGGCATACCTCTCGGAGTTGACCACATGGTGTGGTTCATGGCGAGGTTATCGATCAGCTCGAATGCCTCCTCGACGCTCAAATCCGTGAATGATCCTCTGGCAGCGTTATCCAATGTCGTACGGTGCTCATCTGAAATTCCGTTATAGAAAGTTTGGATAACATACCACTGCTCAAGACCATGATGTGGATACAACTGTAGAAGATCCTTGAATCTACCCCATGCCTCAAACAAAGTCTCTCCATCTCTGCATCTGAACGTTGTGATTTCACCCCTCATCTGAATCGTCTTGCTGGGAGCAAAGAAACGTGATAGGAATAGTGTGCAGAGCTGATCCCAAGTGGTGATAGATCCGGTGGGGAGCGATTGCAGCCAAGTTTTCGCTCTTCCCCCAATTGAGAAAGGGAAAAGATGCAACAAGATCGCATCCTCCGAGACTCCGTGAATTTTGAACGTACCTGAAAGCTCAAGGAAGTCTCTGAGGTGCTGATGGGGATCCTCATGGTTTCCACCCATGAATTGCTTCTGATAAAGCATGTTGATCATCGCTGGCTTAATCTCAAATTGTTCTCTTGCAACAGCAGACATCCTTATGGCTGTTTGCACGTTGTTCATATTCGGCACCACGTAATCCTTTAGACGACGTGGTGGAGGAGCCTGTAATTGCATCTGTCCATTGCCGTTCTGATAATCCATCTCTTGTCGATCTGAAGGCTCTGCAAAGGACAAACAAAGAACAATTTACATAGAAGGAATGAAAGAAAAGAAAACAAAAACAAAGCAAGAAAGACTCTAGGTTCGAATCTAAGACGCGTTGACAATGGTCCCCGGCAACGGCGCCAAAAACTTGATGTGTATCAGAGTTAAATAAAATAACCTAAACTACCCGCAAGTGCATGACACGTGTGTAGTATTTTAGGTGTCGATCCCACAAAGACTACGCAACACAATCTAAACTCGAACTATGAATCAAACTTGCTAACGAACGAATATGGATGAAGAATGAAATACTGAAAGTAAATAAATGGGTTGGTTCTTAACGATAGGACAAACGTTCTAGGAATCCAGTTTCACCACAAGACTACCAAAACCGACAATTGATCTATCTATCATGTAATCCCAGTTTAAGTTTTCTAAGGCAGACGATCCTAATATGATATCTACCCTCTCTCGAGGCATAGACACGTGATCTAGACAAGTTGCCCCCTACTTTCGTGGCTGACACGTTGAACTAAACCCATAGGCTCTATGATTCATCCGTTTCACCCTCAACCGTTGCTACCCTACTTTCGTGGCCTAACCTCGCTTGTTCTAAACCTGATCTTCTAGGACTAGAATTCTCCTTTCGGTCCTTCTCCTAATCCCTAACACATGCATCTACGTGGCCTTTGTAAACACAAGTCAATTAAGCGCTCAGATAGAGAATAGATAAACTAAAACGGGAAGATGCATTCAAAGATAAATAGAAAGTGGTTCCGGGATAGCCAAGGGCTAATCCCTTCTCCTAGAACAAACAAACTACTCGTTTATGCGTCTATAAAAAGTGGTTCCGGGATAGCCAAGGGCTAATCCCTTCTCCTAGAACAAACAAACTACTCGTTCATGCGTCTATAAACAAATATAAACAAAGTAGAAAGTCTAAGGAACATGAAAACCAAGCGAAACCGAAGTGTCGGGTTGATCTCCAATGCTCCTTGCTTGCCTCCTCGCAAGAATTCTTCTCCAATCACGAACTAAATGAATGGTTCTTTCTAATGTCGTCCTCTGCCTCCTTTTATGCCTCCTAAGTCGGTCTAATTGTTTCCTTAATCTCCCTCACGAGTTCCCTTTTGTTTTAAGTTAATTTTACTTAACTTAGCTGGTTACTCGGGTCGCGACCCGCTCGGGCGCTGAATGTGCCCGCTCGGGTGCGGCTAGGGCAGAATGCGCGAGTCATGGCCTGCAATGGATGCCCGATCGGGCATGGTGTGAGCCCGCTCGGGTATAGGGCAGCTGGTCGGGCATTTTCTTGCCCGAGTCGTGCGTGAATGTACACAAAAATTCGCAGTAGCCTTTGCCCGATCGTGCATGAGTTGTGCCCGACCGGGTGGAGTCTCTCCACGCTAAATCTCGTCCCTTTTGTCCTGTGATGATCCCCGAAGTTGCTCCTTAGCTCCGTGCATGTCCTTTTAGCTCTGAATTGATCCAAATACGCGTAAAAACCTGTAAGAACATGAAAACAACGGAAACAAGTAAAACAAATACGGAATCATATGTAAAGCAACACATATATATCAAAAACGTCTCTTAAATCGTGCAAGAATTACGTATGAAAATGAGATGATCAATACAGTTCTACCTCCTATGTTGGCTGAGAAAAGACAAAGTGGGAGGCCTAAACAGAATCGTTATCTTGGATCCGGTGTGGCTTGGAGAAAAATCCCATATTCGTCGAGAGAAACAAGTTCAAATTCCAGCATCACTGACAGTGGTTGGAATGTGACAACCCAGATAACGTCAACTTCAAAAAAAAGGTATGTTAGTTTGTAATATTATATTATTTGTATTATTAGTTTGTAATATTATATTATTTGTATGATTTGGACTAAACCTTACTGATTTTTATCATTATAATTCAACAAATTCTTCAAGTTCGCATCTAATTTTCCTCATTGACATTTAAGGACTATTGATCGTCTCATTTTTATATATATTTCTCGCATGATTTTAGAGGTGTTTATGATATAGATGCGATGTTTACGCATGATTTTGTATCTGTTTTACTCGTTTTCGTGTTTTCGTGTACTTACAGGTTTTAATGCAAATTCGGTTCATTTTGAAGCTAAAGAACATATACGGGACAAAGTACTAGCATCGATGATCGTAACGCAGCAAACGAGACGAGAAACGGAGAGTAACGAGAAACCATTGTGCCTTGCATGGCCGGGCACTTCATTAGCCATCATGTATGGTCGGGCTAGAGATCAAGCACAGTCGGGCATTAATGTCACAAGTTATCCCCAAGAGAATCACACGACCCGGGCTCCTACGTTGCACGGTCGAGCATTGAGCATCATGTAAGCATGGTCGGGCTTCCTTGTTGTGCACGAGCGGGCTCATCAAACTTCAAGAACCAGCATGACCGAACTCTTCAATCTGCACGACCGAGCAGCACTTCAAGGACATCAGCCCGATCGATCACCCAATGTCATGCACGGTCGAGCTCCATATGTTGCACGACCGAGCTCTTCAACCTGCACGACCGAGCTCATGAAGAAACAAGAAAGCACAGTCGATCTCTTCCTTGTGCACGACCGGGCTCATGAAGAAACAAGCAAGCATGGTCGATCTCTTCTTTGTGCACGATCGGGCTCATGAAGAAACAAACAAGCACGTCCGAGCTCTTCCTTCAGCACGGTCGAGCACTCTTCAAGGGACATGCCCGATCGGGCTCAGCATCTTGCACGACCGGGCATGGAGACACACGAACCTATAACACAGAAAAGGAAAGATTGCAGCCGTGGAGAAGAAAAGGAAGATCATGAGAGAAGAATGGAAAAGCACATCCAAAGGGGAAATAAGAAGAAAAGGAAAGAGAAGAGAAGAGGAAAGAAAATGAAGAGGGGTTAAAGAAGTGAGATTCAATCGGTTACAACAGAGGTTACAGAAGAGAGTTCCACAGACAGAAACACAGAGACTTGCAAAGGACACATTCAAGGGGCATTGAAGATCGAATAAGGACTTCGGTTTAATTTGGTTTTTATGCTCCTTAAACTATCTATTTTGATTATGTTGTTTATTTTCGGACGCATGAGCAAGTAGTCGTTTTGTTCTTGGAGAAGGGATTAGCCCATGGCTATCCCGGAACCACTTTTGATTTATCTTTGAATGCAATTTTCCGTTTTCGTTATCTATTCTGTGTTTGAGTGCTTCATTGACTTGTATTTGCGATGGCCACGTAGATGCATGTTTTAGGAACTTAGGAGAAGGACCGAAAGGAGAATTCTAATTCTGGATAATCAGGATTAGAACAACCGAGGTTAGGCAACGAAAATAGGGTAGCAGCGGTTGAGGGTAAAACGGATGAATCATAGAACTTATGGGTTTAGCTTAAGGTGTCAGCTACGAAAGTAGGGGATAACTTGACTAGATCATGTGTGTATGCCTTGAGGGAGGGTAGATATCATATTAGGATCGTCTCCCTTAGATGACTTGATTGAGATTGCATGATTCGACAGGTTGATTGTTGGTTTCGGTAGTCATGTGGTGAAATCGGATTCCTAGAACGTTTGTCTCACTGTTAAGAACTAGTTAGTTTATTATTTTTAGTTATTTCATTCTTAAAACCAATATTCGTTTGTTTGAAAGTTTGATTAATAGTTTGAGTTTAGATTGTGTTGCGTAGTCCCTGTGGGATCGACATTTAGAGTACTACACACGTGTCGTGCACTTGCGGGTAGTTTCGGTTAATATTTGTTTAACTTGGAACGCATAAACGATTGTGACCTTTGTGACTCAAGCGACCCATGCGACCCTGGCCACCCTTGCGAAATATGCGACCCTTTCGACATATGCGATCCTTTCGATATAAGTGACCTGTTTGCCCCATGGGACCCATGCAACCCATGTGACCCTTCTGACTCATTGGACCCGTGAGACTCATGGGACCCTTTGGACTCGTCGTTTCGATGTTAGACTCATGTCTTTTCGATGCCAGCTATGCCTTTTTCGAATTCCAGCTATGCTTTTTTTTAATAAGACTCTTCCGACTCATGGACCCATGTGACCCTTCCGACTCACGGTCCCATGTGACCCTTCCAACTTATGGGATCCATGGGACCCATCCGACTCATGCCATCCTTGCGACCCAATGTGATCCATCCAACCCATGTGACCCTTTCCACCCATGTGACTTTTGTGACTCGTAGTTTCGATGTCAAACTCCTGTCTTCCGACCCATGTGACCCTTCCAACCTATGTTACTCTTGTGACTCATTGTTTCGATGTCAGACTTCTATCTTCTGACCCATGTGACCCATGTGACCAGCTATAAGTTTTGTATAGACATGTTCCCGCTTCTAAGGAATTTTATTTTGCTCGTTAAAAAAAAGCACACAAACATTCCTCTGTCAACTCGAAGGTAAATAAAATCCATCGAAAACAAGGTTAGCATGAGTGCATCATGTGATGGTTTGGGTCTAAGTGGTGGGTCGAGTCAATCTTTCTATGTCCCAAGGACAATGCGACGAAAAGTCAAACTACTCCATTGTGGTCTCGGATGAGCCATATGAATATACCTAAGTATCCTAGGTCTAAGTAGAGGTTAGAACTCTTCAACTTCGATGTCCTAGAAACCATGTGTGTGAACCCTAAAAACAAAAAAGAGGAAAAAATTTGTTATCTCATTTTTTTCCATTCCAAAAGATAGCAGTAAAATAACGTCGAGAAACGTGCTTGGTAGATTATGTAGGGTTGTCCTTGGATTTTGGATAGTCAGGTGATTCCACAGTTCGTGTATTGAAGTAGACGGGTTCACATTAGGTTTAACCCCTCATATGTTATTATGATGTGTTGTTCGGAATAGCGGGTGATCCCTTTAGCTTCATTTTTATTTCGGTAAAAAAGTTTCTCCTTCTTATGACATTGCACTAGATTTAGCTCGAGGACGAGCAAAGATTATTACGATTTTGGACTTTATCGACATATTACGAAGAATTGAGGCTTCTTCTATTATTTTCTCATCTTTTGCAAGAAACGAAGATATCAGGATGCAAAGACAAGCAAATGCCACAAAACTACCTAGGTTTAGAAGTGCCCGAACGGGTGCCTTAGACAGCCCGATCGGGCTCATTAATCAGAAGACGCCTCGAAGAGAACGCACGGCCCGAGCAACTCCATTGCTCGGGCGATCGCCTTTTTGAAGACAAGTGCCTGACCGGGCGGTTTGTTGTGCCCGGTCGGGTGTATAAGAAACCCAAAACACGTTTTCACGCGAAATGAAAGGAAAAAAGGAAGCTTGGAGTGGATTCAAGGCTAGTAAAGACTCGATTCAAGGCTAGTATTGAGTATAGGGAAGATTGAAGCTTCATCTCTTTGCTATTCTCCATGATTTGTATGATATTCATCTATGGTTTTGTGTTGGTATCTATGATTTGTGAGTAAACCTCTTTGCCATGGGTTAGGGATGTCTTTGTAATGGATTTGTTTGGGTCTTAATGCTTGATTTCGAATTTGTTCTAAATGGTTATTGGGTTGTTCTTAATGATTTCATCCTTGTTAATCCATTTATTGAATGAGTTTAGAGGCTTGTCTTTGCTGAAAAGTTAGATTAAGTTCTTGGATTTAACCCTAGAATGAACTAGATTAATGAGAATCTAACCGGTCGATTAATCTATTTTGGAATCGTGATAGTGTTCCTCATGCATATCTAGTTTGTTGAGTTTCCACATTAAGAGATGAGTACATTGATTTTTTAGATAGTGGATTTAGGCATCGAGAGAGTTATTTCCGATATTTGAGCTTGAGTTCCTCATTGAGTGATATAATCCGATTTCATGATTCATAGAAACCTCCATTACAAGTCCTGGCATTTCGGAAACCCGTGGTGTTTTATATTATCGAATTTAATCTTGTTATTCTTTTGTGTCTTAGTTTTCTGGCTTGATAATCTTCAATTACATGCATTGTTTTCAATTTATGTTCTTTTTAGGTTTTGCTTTTATTTTTCTAGCTTGGAAACCATATCTTGATCGATCTTCTTCTCTTGAGTTTTAGTTTTGATGTTCGAACTAGTTCCTTGAGTTCGACCCTGACATTACATGATTCGTATACTTGTGGTAGAGTGGTCTAAGAATTAAAACTTGATTTAACTACACGCCTAGGCTCGCATCAATCCATCATATTGTCATTGTAATAACAAATGGCAATGTCAAAATCAGTGACGAAGGACAATATGGTGGCATAAGAGGTGATAGAGGGGCTCCAGCAAAACCTGTCAAATAATCGCCTTTACCCACATGATTTCTAAAGTGTTAAAAGGATTTGGAATGTTTGGTAGAGAGGTTTTAGATAGATTTTTTTGGTTTAGTTGGTGGAATTGTGTTGAAAGTTGAACTGCTCAACATGTTATATACTCGATTTTGAAAACAATGTCCAATTAATAGGCGGTAAAGAGGCAACCATCTGTGTATATTCACTACAAAAAAATACCATTCTAAATGGAATTTTTGGACGGATTGCGGACCAACATCAGAATCCGTCCTTAATTCGCCCAAAAATTCTCAGACGGAAATAACGTCTAGAACATGTCCATGATTGCAGATGGATTTTAGATGGGACACTATCCTATGTATATTTTTTTACGGACGGTTTATCCGTATAGATAAACGTTTCATCCATCCGGAATTGGCATACTGACATGACGCCCATCCGAAAATTTTCGGACGGTTGACACGTTCGTCTAAAAATTACGCATGGTATAACATAAAAAATTTTACAAACGGTCCATCGAAAAATGTTAACATGTTTAGTCCCTAATCGATCTTTAAATCGGTCTAAAAAGTTGTTTAAAGGTCTGATTATGAAAGTTACGAGTTGGACAATGTATTTTACTTGTGTTTCCTACTTTCAATCTTGCGACCATGAAAAGTTGAAGTCAACTATGACTAAGGTGATATGTGATAGGTGAAAGTTATTGTGAATCGAACAATAAACCTGATTTACGGTATCGTGAAGGAAATATTTCAATTGAAATATTTAGATTATACTAGTAATCTAGAAATTTACCATTAATATCCGAGTTTTATCTTCTAAATGTTTCACGTTAAGATGATAATATGATCTATAACAATATTTTTCATTGTGCGGATTATGTTGGCTTAAATGTGATGTGATTTTGGCGTGATTGGTTTGATCCGATAATCGAGTGCGAGACAAGAATAAATAAGCTTTGTGTCGTAGAAGTCAACTCAACACGAAAATATGCAAAATGTGAGCCCTTTATTCTTGCGTCACAAAGGGATCAAGTTTGTTACGTCGTATATCCGTTTAATAGATGATCATCTGGTTGGTGTGTCACAATGAAAATATTTTCAAGGGGTAGATATATTGACAACATTGAAGACCAACAACTGGGGATTCAATCTGAACAACTTACCAAAATTGTTTCACTTGATGCAATGAATATTTAAGAATTTTTTTCATGAAGAAATCAGAGACATCGAAACAAATGAAGATGAATTAGTATTGGCGATGGAAGAAGATGAATTTGAATCTAATTCAGAAACATAACAATCGACTAAAGAATTATCCAACTCTGAAGATTATTCATATTAAATTTGTTACAACTTTTATAATATGAATATCATCATATTGAAGTTTAATTGTTTTTATTTTTCAAAGTTAAGTTTTTTTATCTCTAAACTTATTTTAGTTCATTATATATTGTTAAGTATATTGTTTGTATGTTTTTTTTACTATCTAGAGATAGAGACGAATTCTGGACTAACTCAATCTGTTCGAAAATGATGGTCAACATATTCTCGGATGAATTGAGGATGAACGAAAATTGAGGATGGGTAAAGGACGAGCGTCTGCAATTGCGGACAACCTACTGTTGTCTGTCCGCAATTGCAGACGATATATCATTGTTCTTCCGCAATTATGGACGGATTGAGGACCACCGTTTACAACTACAGATAGATTATGGACAAGATTCAAATCACATCCGTAACTCCTTATAAATCAAATCATCGTGAAATCGTATATACTTCATCTTACTCTCGTTTCATCATCTTGTCGTCACTATCGCACTACCGTGGTCGTGGTCCATGTCATCTTTCTGTCCATTTAACTTGCTAGCTATATTGGTCGTCATGTATATCTTAAACATTCTTGTTTTCATTTTTCCATTTAAAATCTTCTATTCGTTCATCCGAAGGTTGCCTTGCGTCCGTCCTCGCAACTATGGCCGCCCAGTCTATCCCTGTGACCGTTCAGTCCATCTACACGACTGCCTTGCGTCCGTTCGAGACCGCCCAACCCACCTTTGGCCGGCGACTGGCCACCTCTAGCCGGTGGTTGGCCACCTCTCTCCGACGGTTGGCCTTTCCATCCCTTGGTTTTCCCACTCTCGTTCCTTGGTTGTCTTGTCATGTTCCTTGAATGTTTCAGCCCGACGATTTTATTGTGTTGTCAACGGTTTTATTGACAGTCCGTTGCGCTATCAACGATCTTGTTGCATTAATTTTAAGTAAATTTGAAAGTATATATGATTTTAATTAAATTTTTAAATTTAGAATATCACATTAATTTGGAAAAATAGGTGGTTCAAAATTACGTTCACATCATAAAAGTTGTTCATGTATTAAATTTATTATAATTTCAGCAACAAATTGAAGATTATAATTTTTTATCATTTCATTTAAATATTAAATTTTTATCTTCAAATAACCGCTGGAATGTAGGGCTTGTATCAACTTCAGTTCCTATGGAGCTCAGAAATCGATAGATAGCTTCGATATTCCTTTCAAGTGGGAAGGTGGATTTCATAAGCACCTGCATTAGAGAGAAGTATCAATGTTACTTATCTGAACAGTACTTGAATTCAACGTACAAAAAATGCAAGACCAGGTGAGCCAACAACCTGAATAATACTTTGGCAAGTGTTTTCCGATGCTAATCTACACTTGAAAAGTTATGCCACAAGGCAAACAATCCTCACGAGCCGCAATCGGAGTGCTTTATCATTATATACCAGCTGTTGTCTCTCTGTCGCAGAGTTTATCTTATCGAATTCTATTCGGCATTTGGACGAGTAGTTTCTTAAAAGTGATATGTTTCCCGGAAGACTCATCAGATGGAACCTGGGGAAGCTCGCAGCTAAGCTTAACGCATATTTTACCAAACAAACTGTAAGAATCATCCGCCACAGCCATATAAAAAATGCTGGAGACAAGAGACTGCAATGCAGAAGTAACAATTGGAATTCTCCGCAACAATCGAGATATAAATAAACTTCTAAATGCGTAAGCAACAACAAAACCTTCAAAACAAAGGGAGACGGGGTTCCTCTTATCGCGCTTACGAGCTGATCCGTAACTTTCTCGAAGTTCAGATGCGTCAACCAGTTCATCATACTACAAAACCGGACAGAAAATCAATCTACCAATCGAGTCTAAACCCATTATTTCATAGGTTAGTTACGTTCACTAGCCGAGGCATTACACTACCAACGTCAGAAAAACACCGATTAGCTCAAAGAATTACCTCTTCACCATTTCTACAATTCGATCCTCCTCGGTCATATTCCAACCGCAATACGACCGCTGAACTTCCTTCTGCTAAATTCGAATGCGAAATCAAACCAGAGAACACCAGAAGGGAGAGTAAAAGCAGTGAAATTACCCCGAAAAAATCCATAAAAGCCCTTCCTCTTCTCCGCTGGCGAAGGCATAATGCCTTTATGCCTTTTTCATCTGCTAGTTCGCGCTTCTTCGTTGAGAATCGTAACGGTCGCGGAACATTTAAACTTCGGCAACTCCCAATGTGGCCATCATATATATATATATGGCATTTGAAAGGACTAGGGCCCAATGAGTAATAGTAGGCCCATTACAAGAAAGTGGCCCAATGGATAATACTAAACTCATTGTCATAATAGCTATAAAAATCAGTTCTCCGTTACTAATAGGATTCGGAGTTGGGGGTCTTTTCCTTTCTAGAGAAATCGGCGCGCGCGTGGAGAGGGAGAAGCTGCGTTAGACACCATGAGAGCGAAGGTACGTTCTCTTTCTCTTTGTTTGCCCAAGAGCTTTTCTTAGCTTTGATGTGTTCTGTTCTTCGATATTTGGATCTCTCTCTTGTATACTGTCATGTGAGTATCTTGTATCGCGCTCCTAATGCGAGCTTTCCTTTTCCGCGAGTTGATTCTATGATGTTGATATGATTTTGCGGTGGGTCCGTACGAGCAATTGCTTTTTTCCTCAGATTTTATCTCTTCGTGGTGGGATTCTTTTCGCTTTCCCCTTTCTTCGAACCAAGTTGATTTGTCTTTTCGAGTTCTTGGTTGCTTTTTATTCGTCTTGTCGGAGAAGGGTTCACTTCCAATACTACTTTGATGTGTTCGCATACCTCTATTATCTTCTGTCCTTATCTCCTGCAGTGGATTATTGCAGTTACAATTTCTTGTCTGAATCAATTTACCAAGTTCGGTAGTTGCTCCAATTTCATCCATGTCTGATATACGTAGCAGATATCACGGTTAGCGTATGCATTTATATGTATACAGTATCCATGTTCTTTGGCTTAATGTGGCATCTATTTCAGTCAACAATACCGGTAGCAATATCCAGGGTGAATCAGTTTGATGCTGCGAGACTTGATGTTGAAATGTCAGCCATGTTGAAGGAGCAGTTGGTCAAGGTTTTCACTTTCATGAAGGTACTGATCCCTTCTCCAGTTCACTGCTTTTGTTTTTATATATATATTGATGAAGATTTAACGTCTGTTCATCTTTTACTCGACTTCTTTTTTGGCATTAGCCAGGGATGCTGTTTCAATACGAACCAGAACTGGATGCTTTCCTTGAGTTTCTCATTTGGAGATTCTCTATTTGGGTTGACAAACCTACCCCTGGAAATGCTCTCATGAATCTGAGGTACAGAGACGAACGTGTCGCAGAAGAACGAGGGAAAGGTGAAGTAGGCTTGAGAACACATCAGTGCTGCTGCACCAGCATTATTACTTCTGTCCGTCTCATCCATTCCTCATTACTGATGTTTTTTTGTACAGTCAGAACTGGATTAGAAGGGTCCGGACTTACCGTCTCTCAAAAGATTTGGTATTGTGTTGCTTCTGTTGGAGGTCAGTACATCTGGTCACGTTTGCAGTCCTTTTCTGCTTTCCGGAGATGGGGTGATTCTGTGCAGGTGTGGTCACTGTACATAAAATAGTTAGTCTTTCTTTTCTACCTAGGGGAAAGATGGTTATTCTGTTTGTTTCATCGTATAGAGACCATTGGCGAGGCAGGTCTGGACTATGATACAGCAAATAGAAGGTGTCTACAAAGCTGCATCCTTTCTTAACCTATTATTATTTCTTTATACAGGAAGGTATGTTCGTACTCGGATCCTTGTGCGTTTCATTTTGGTCATCATTGACATACTCAAGCAATCTTGCAGTCGTTATATACCATTGAAAAGCTGTGGAGTGCCTTCCATGTACCCGGCGCTAGTTTATAATCATTAAATAGTGTTACAGCTTTTATTATCTTTTATAGATATGCAAGCTGCTAGGACTTAAACAGTTTGTTCTTTTTTTTTTTTGTTTTACCGTTGCTTTGAAAATGGCTGGTGTAGCTTTTGAGTCACTATGTGTGAGTGATATAAGAATAAAGATCAGGTGCGGAAATATCAACTTATTTAGTTGTTTTACCATGGTCTAGACAATCTATTTAATGGTTTTTTAATCCGTAATGCAACAGTGAAAAGAAACTTGTTAGATTCTGTTTTGCCTTGCTATTTACATTTTCAATTCACAATTTAACAGCTGAAAGGGGACTAGATCAGATGACAAGTTTTCTTGATGTTTTACTTGAAGAATTTTGTCACTGGAATTATTAGCTTCTGAGTTCACAATGAAATATTTTTTTGATAACCGTAATCACAAACTGAGACCTTATGATTTCCTGAAGTCCTTCACGGCTTTTCTTTCTCTTGATTCAGGTATAGGAACCTCATTGAAAGAATTTTAAGAGCTAGGCTTGTTTACAGGAGTCCCCATATGAACCGATCCGTCAGCTTCGAGTACATGAACCGCCAGCTTGTCTGGAATGAATTCTCGGTAGGTCATCTACTGTGCTTCACTGATGTCATAACCAAGTTTAAGTTTTCACAAGCTATCACTTCTGGGCATCAGTTCTCGGTCCTGATTTGAGCCTGTTATGGAAGAAGTCAGTGTTCTTTGTAGTGTTGTCATGTCTGTTATAGTATATTACAACTCATCTGTAGGTTGTTTGCTGATGTAGCGGAATTGCTTGTGTTGATTCTTTCTCAGCTCAGCTTCTTAGGTTTGAAACATTCTGTCCAATTTCGGGTCTGATTCTTTCTTCTGACAGATTTAAACCATCTGAGAGAACAACTCTTGAACTCAAGTATGGTTTGTTTGCTGATGTACTGGAAGTGTTTTTGTGTTTCATTGCATAGTTCCTCCGCAGAAATAAAATTCATTGTTCAAATTTTAGTCTCTTTTAAGTCTGATTGATCGGTTTTACTTTAGCCTGTGACGGGACAACTCGTCAGAACTCAACTACAGCTTGTCTTCTGATGTACAGGAAATGCTGTTGTTGCTTCTTCCATTGCTCAATTCCTCAGCTGCTAAGAACATTCTTAGTCCATTTTCAAAGGACAAGTCCTCAAGGTCTAAAGAGGACACTAAGACTTGTCCAATTTGCCAGGCTGATCCTGCAACTCCGTTTCGTGCTCTCCCTTGCCTGCACAGGTAGTATTGTTCAACCCTATTAGAATATTTATTTCAAATGCCTTCTTGCATATATATATATATATTTATATATATATATATATATGTACTAGCTTTGTCATGTAACCAGAAAATGTGCTGTAGTCTACAAAAAAACCCATGCACAAAGTAGTTGCGCTGAGTTGTTTTCTGTTTTGGGTCACCAAATAATCTTAAAGAAAGATTGAAACTCTTAACTAACTACTAGCAATCTAGTTTTGCAGAAAGGTTCAAGTTAATCCTAAGTTTTGTGTGAAAATATAACCTGTATATAGTGAAGTTGAGGATCTGCTGAGCAATATGGTCCATAGTACTCTATACATCTGTGTTGGGATGCATAAGTGCTTGTGCGATTTGGTTGTTGCGCACCCTCCACATACCACGCATCGTATTACCACACTTGCTTGACAAATGACTACCTTTTATTCCTTTGATTGCACAGATAAAGTCCACTTCATCCTGAACGATAAAGAGTGTTTTCATAGTTTCTGCTTACAGTTTTCAAATGTTTGGTGTCAGGTATTGCTACTACTGCATTAGAACCCGTTGTGCTTCAGCAGCATCCTTTAGGTGTCTTAGATGTAACGAGCCAGTGGTTGCCATACAACGGGAAGGTGGGCCAATCAGTAATTACCACTCATAGTATCGACTTTGATCAGAGATCTGCAGCTGTGATACAGAAATGCTAGTGATTTTGCTCATTGTAATACCAGGCAAACGGGCCAACTGAAGGGTGGAGGAGCATAGTTCACATGAACAAAGACACGGTTCTTTTGGCCCCTCGTATATAGTATATATATATATAGTCTCGCGACAGCAGTCCATTGATTGTTGTAATATTGTCTTCAATAATAGTCTCAGCAATTTAATTGTGGGATCAATCAAGAAGAGGCAGAGCAAACACTTTGAGAGGTGGAAGATTTGTTGACGTCTACTTGTTTTTGCTCTTTGGTCGGTGGAATTTTAAAGAAGTCGGATGCTACTGATCAAACATCTAGCCTACAGGGTGTTTATCTAACATCGTGGTTATGTAAAAAACTGCAGAATATTGAATAGATATACAATGATATATAATTATTAGTAAAAAAATTAATATTGTAGAAAATAAAATTATGAATAAGAGTATAAAAAAATTAAGAAAAAAAAGCTTATTTTTCTCTTGTTTTAGTCCTATTCCCTTTAATTTTAATCCTCATCCTATTATTCATCGATTTCAGTTTTTATCCTATTCCTCCTTAACTATCAAAAATCTATTTAAAATCTACTCCGTTAATTATCCGTTAACCGATCTGATTTTGAACCGATTTTGATTCAATTTTGATCCAATTTTGATTTTAATTTTGACCTGATTTTGACTCAATTTAACTCGAATTTGTACTTAGTTTTGAAAAGAATTTTTTCTTAATTTTAACTCAAATTGTAACAACTAATAAAATTAATTATTCAATTTAATCGATTTACTTGATTTAATTGATTTTGAGTAAAATTAAGTACAATATTCTTACTTGAAACCAATTTTAACCCAAACCGACCCCAATTTTGACTCAATTTTAACCCAAACCGGATCCAATTGTGACCTCAATTTTGACTCGATTTAACCCGAATTTTTACTTAATTCTGACCCGGAATTTACTTAAATTAGATGTGAATTTACTACACACATAAACAATAAATGTTAATTTTTAGATAATTTCATAAAAATCAAGTTTCATAAAAATCAATTCAAATCAAAATTGAATATCGTTTTGTTTATCAGTTAAGTCAAGTAAATCAGTTAAACGGTATGATTAACTCGATTTGATCCAATTTTGATATAATTAACAAATCGTATTCAACTTTGACTCAAAATTAACTAAATTGAATAATTAACTTGATTTACTGTTGATATCCGAGTTAAAATTAAGTAAATTTTGGGTCACAATTATGTAAAACCTTGGGTTAAAATTGAGTCAAAATTAAGGTCACAATTTGGATCAAAATTGGATCGGATTCGGGTCAAAATTGAGGCAAATTGATTAACTCGATTTGATCTAATTTTGATATAATTAACAAAACGTATTCAAATTTGACTCGAAATCAACTAAATTGAATAATTAACTTGATTTATTGTTGATATTCGGGTTAAAATTAAATAAATTTCGGGTCAAAATTAAGTAAATTTCGGGTCAAAATTAAGTAAAAAATCGGGTTAAAATCGAGTCAAAATTGAGGTCACAATTCGGGTCAAAATTTGATCGATTTGATGTTAAAATTGAGTCAAATTAGGGTCAAATTTTGGTAAAAATTGGATCGTATTCGGGTCAAATTTTGACTCGGGTCAGATTTGGAACAAATTTTGACTCGATCTTAACCCTAATTGTGTCCCCAATTTTGATTTGATTTTAACCCGAAACCGATCCAATTTTGAGCCTAACTTTGAATCGATTTTAACCCGATTTAATTTTAAATGTTATATTTTAGTAAATTAGATGTGAATTTACTACACACATAAACAATAAATGTTATTTTTTAGATAATTTAATAAACATCAAGTTATTTATTCGATTTAATTAATTTCGAATCAAAATTGAATACGGTTTTGTAATTATATCTAAATCGAATCAAATCGAGTTAATCGACCGTTCAATTAATTTCATGTAAAAAATCGTACTCAATTTTACTCGAAATCAATTAAATCAAATAAATCGATTAAATTGAATAATTAACTTGATTTATTGTTACAATTCGAGTTAAAATTAAGTAAAAAATTTTGTCAAAATTAAGTACAAATTCGAGTTAAATCGAGTCAAAATTAGGTCAAAATTGAGTCAAAATCGGGTCAAAATTAAAGTTAAAATTGAGTTAAAATCGGGTAAAAAATGGGTCGGTTAATGGATAATTAACAAATAAATAATAGAGGGAGTTTTAGACAGATTTTTGATAGTTGAAGGGGGAATATGATGAAAACTGAAAATCGAGAAGGGAATAGAATGAAAGTCAAAATCAATGGAAGAAATAGGACTAGACCGTTTTTCCAAAAATTAAATATAAGTTTATAAGATTTATTAATCATAAAAAATCTTTAAAAGTTTACATAAATATATAGACCCTTTAAACCGCCTAGATGCCGAAATCATCATCTAAACAATTTAAATTTCTGTTAACATCAAGAGCAAACATTTAGAAGAAATTGAGACTTATAGTAACTGTCAAGTGCCAATACCGCTCTTTAGAAGAGCGAGTGAAAGTGAATGTGCAGAGTAAGGGTTTATCTCTTAAAAGTTAAAAATCTTATTTTTCATAGATGTCCAAAAGTGCAAATGAATCGAAGTAAACAAGGTCGTGTCTCAGATCAAACCTAACAAACAGCAACCTTGCGGACATTCAATTACTATTTTTAGGAACAGATCGGTTCGAGAGTAAAGGACATGAGAGTGAAGGCAAGAAGCGAGAAGGGCATCAATTAACGTAAGAGCCATCTTCTCCACCAAGAAGCCACCCCTCGAGGAGTAGGATGAGTAGGAGGAGAAGAGAGCACATCAAGAATGGTAGCTTTCACTTTGGGAGTCAAAGGGACGCCTCTAAGAAGGTTGAGAGCCATGATGTGAACATTTTTCCTTTGTTTGTGCTTCTTGTATGCCCACACTCCTGTAGCACCTCCTACCACAAGCACCTATTCCACTCGTAATTAGAGAGAAGCATCAGCCGAGAAACATCCCCTTCAGGTCTTCTCTGTCCTTTTCAACAATTCAACTTACCGGTGACAACCACAAGGCTGCCGTCTGCATATCAAACTTGGGGGCATATAGCACAGTCTCCCCGTACTCATCCTGGAGCTTCTCGAATAGATTTTCTAGCTCTGATTTCATCGCGGATTAACTGCAGACAAGAGGAGGTTGTTGTTGAAGCATGATTCAAAGTTAATTTTCTAATTTAGTCTTTGCAGTAAACCACATTCATTGTGGTTCTTTATTTGTAGCTAGATTCAGTTATTTGGGGGTTTTCCATTTTCTGCACAATTGTAGAGGTTAGAGATTGTGGTTTGATTGGGTCATCCTACAATTTCTATAAAATCTGATGTTATCACGTTATTGATGAAATAAGAGAACAAAAGAAATTCCAGAATTCTTACCTGCTGTGTGTGTGCATTCTTCTGATCTTTTCCAACAATTTTGGTATCAGAGCACAGGTTTCGGTTCTCTGTTATTTTCACAAAAGCAAAAACAGTAAGCAATGGCAGCAAATGGAGCAAATCAGCAGGCCCTCATTCCATTTTTCAAAGGTGAAAAGTATCACCTGTGGAGTCTTAAGATGAAGACTATGTTTCGATCTCAAGAGCTTTGGGATCTGGTGGAAAATGGTTTTCTAGACGCAGATCTGGAGGAGCCTGACCAACGGATACAGGAGAGCCGTAAGAAGGATGCGAAGGCCTTGTTCCTCATTCAATCGGCACTAGATGACGACATACTTTCTCGGATTTCTGCAGTGGGAACAACTCATGAAGCATGGGAAATCCTGAAACAAGAGTACATGGGAGATCAAAAGGTAATCTCTGTTAAGTTACAAACTCTTCGTCAAAAGTTTGAAACCCTTGCAATGAAAGAAACTGAGTCAATACAAGATTATTTGGCGCGAGTTTCTTCTATTGTTAATCAAATGAAGTCATATTGTGAATTTCCAAAAAAATGATGCCATTGTCAGCAAAGTTCTTAGAAGTTTAACCCCGAAGTTTGAGTTTGTGGTTCCTGC
>CM071863.1:53115856-53152512 GCA_036759665.1 Gynandropsis gynandra
GTAATATCTTCTGTTACAAGATTTTTCATTTTATATACTACAAAAAACACGTAAATACTAACATAATATGACACTGAAAAAAACCATTTTTGCATTTGAAAAGATTTTCAACGTTATTCTAACGCCAAATGGGCATTAGCTAGGGCACTATTTGTAAACGCTAATCATTGCATGTGCATTAGAACTAGTCACATATTGACAACACGAAATTACGATCCAAATAGTGACGCGAATTTAACATCAAGTTTTCAAAATGGTCCACACGGTTGGAGTTGTAAACCGTATTGGCCCAAATTTTGACGTCGTTAATGCAGTTTTGTATTAACACATGTAACACCTATGCAAAGTAACATGAAGTTTCCCATGGCGATGTCATCCTAATGCGGATTTGTGTAGCCAATTCCAACAATATTTTAACGTAACTTGTGCATTAGAATATGTGGAAAATTACTAACACAAGTTTAATAGGGATGGCGTTAAACCGTGCAACATAATTCTAACGTGGATTGTGTTGGTATTGTTGTTTTAAAATATATATATTTTAATATAATCATTTAATAACAACTTAAAAATAGCAATTATCATTCAAAACATCTTCTATTCACTTATTTTTCGATCTGCAATGAAGAAGAAGATGATGATATTGATGTGGGTGCAAGTGTGGGTGATGTGTTGTCTAAGTGTGATCAGATTGTATCTCAAGTTTTAATAAATTTATATAGATTAGACTAACACAAGCATATTGATCATGTAGACTAGAGTCGAATAAAGACTAAGAGAGATTTAAACTTTCAATATTACGAAAACTATGATCATAAACATATATAGAATTGTATTATGTGTCAATGTGTGCAATAAAGTAAACTATAATTTAAATTATATACATCGGATATAATGCATTTAAATTTTAATAATTGTCCGAAGTATGTGTATTCATTTCTAAAGATGTCACACACATGTTGCTTCATTTTCATTGGACAATTCAATATCTTCTACTGATGTAGCCTCTCTCGAGGTCTAAATCTCTATTCAATCACTCAATTATCAATATCTTTAACAAATTACATGTAACAATGAATTGAAATTTCCATTCTAGAAATGAAATCATGCATTAAATTGAAAGTAAAAAATAAAAACATAAAAAGTGATGTTCAAACACAGTAAATCCATACCCACAACACTCTAGCCTTGCCTAAAGCATGGATTCTACTTGAATTTACATGTTGGAAACTAGCTATGATAAAGACTAAAATCAAAGGTAGATATTAGTATGCATTACCTCGTCTTCGATCCGACATGAATCCGCTATACCATCTTGATGAGGATGAGATCCCAAACAAGACACCAAGTACACGTAGAGAGGTCATGAGGGTTAGGCCTAAAAGGATGTAGAACTTTTCTCTCGAATGATAGCAGAAGAACTTGAAAAGGCAGCACAATGGCGTAAAGAGGCATCAAGGGAAACATTGAAGACTTGCCTTTAAATGGAAGATGCCGAGAGGAAGAAACTGGAAGAGCTGAAGCCGTTTGACCCTAGCAAACTCTTTGGACCAATGCATGCATGACATCGTTGGTCGCTTGGCTCGAACAACAGTGTGCTCGACCCGAGGAAATTTATGAGGGTAAAAGGAGTATTCAAAATACTAGATCATTCATCCCGAGCATCACACAACTTGATAACGTCTATTTTGTTATAGTATTTTCGTATATTTTCATAGTTTGTTTCATCATTCATTTAGATTTTACCAAGCATTAGGCATCACTTAGTCTTCTTTCATCATTTTCTTGTGTTTTGCAGTGAATGGAGATACCGGGACACAAACACGAGCGAATGCCGCAAAATATCACCGTTCCACGCCAAAGGAGAGGCAACCTGCGGGGGGTGGACACTTAGCCCGTGCGGGCTGCATGGACCAACAATCCTAGCACGCCTTGGGCTCAAGTCAAGCCCGAGCGGATCATCTTTCCCACACAGCCCGCACGGGTTGCCTACCTTAGCACGCGCGGGGCAAGACCATCAACTTTTTTACCAGCAGTTTCAGCCCGAGTCGGGCTCCTCACCAGCCTGCACGGCTCCACTCTCCAAGCCAGCCCGTGCGGGGTACTCATCAGCCCGTGCGGGTCGTGTTCGTCACCTGCATAAACCAGAAAAGGAAATTTAGTAAAACAAGAAAGGGAATGTGCTAGCCACTTAAACCAAAAGGAAATATGGTTAGAGAAGAGGAAGGGGACCTACATGGCTGGAAATTAAAGAGGAAGCGTTGACAATTACACAAGAATGGAAAAACTCGGAAAAGGAAAACCGCAGTTGCTGTAAGAAACATGAAATTCCAGCCACTAGAGAGGAAAGAAAGGAGACGGACAAAGAGTAAAGAATAGAGAAAGTAAAGAGGAGAAACAGGGCAAAAAGGAGAGAGCTTCAGCAGCCCAATTCAGACAGAAAATTAGAGAGAAAACATAGCACACATAAAGAGAAAAAGAGAGAGCAGAACACAAACACGAAGACAAGGACGGAGCGACGAAACTGGAGCGCGGAGGAGCTGTTGAAGACAACGGTAATAGAATAGGGAGGGATCTCATTCGTTATCCATGTTGAATATAGTTATCTTTCGAGTTTTGTTTTCTAAGTTCATGTCCGAGTAGGTCCATAGCCATGGGTTAGAGAGCTTTGCCGATATGTAATGAAGTTTTGTTCTTAATGCTTGGTTATAATATTTGTTCATTTTTTATTGATTGGTTTTTCGTAATGCTTTTATTCTTGGTAGCTTGAATAAATTTTTATAAAAATCTAATTGCATTGGGAGATGAATTGGATTTTGGAACGTAGCCATGATATGAAGTCTCAATTGATTTAGAACCTTGGCCGGTCGTTTAATTGAACTTAGGAATTAGGATAGCGATCTTAATGCATCTAGTAGGTGAGATTACACAATTGGAAGATTGGTAGTACGCATGCTAGATAGTGGGTTTAGGCATCGGGAGAGTCATTCCCTAGGAAAGAGCTTGAATTCCCCGAATACGTAACGATATCTATAACCATGATCTTGTTAGAACTTTGTTGCATCATTGCGCATCTTTCGAAACCTGTGGTGTTTAGTTCATTGACTTTAATCCGTTAGTTAGTTAGTTAGTTAGTTAGTTAGTTTATCTTTATTCGCATTCCAATCACTTATTGATTTTACACTTCCTATTCATTAGTTTACTAGCTTTGCATCGATTCCTCGTGTTTGACCCTGGTACTATATGATCCATTTTCTTGAATTGTAATTAAATTGAACATGAGAGTCTAGGAAAATACATCAAAGCCAATGAAAATCGAGTGAAACCATCTTCAAAGAGATCGTGAGTTTCATTCATCTCTGTTTTATTTAGCTTTCTCTATTTTGCTAACTTCTTCTACTTTATAGCTATTTGTTTGAACTCCAATTCTGGAAACAATCGTGGCAAACCACCACAAGGTGAAAGAGTTGCTCAATTGATGAAGGATGAATTTCGATAAATGATGCTAGAAAAGCTCACTACTATCAACCAACAACGTGACCGGATGGAAGACATAGTACCATAACTAATATGAATCTAGCATGATGCTGATATGATCCTAGACCGACGTTCCTTTGTTAGATGGATCTACATGGATTGAAACCCACTAGCAACCCAATAGTATAACCTAGGAATTTGTCTTCACGAGGAAAGGATATCCTAATACCCAATTACAACTCGACTTGAAAATCTCAAACTCAATGAACGATGCCATAACACTTGCGATCCAGTGTTAATAAGTCGGTGAACAACTCAGAATCTCTCCAAGATTTCGGTAGCTAAATCTCTAGGATTAGCAAGAAAAAGATAATACCAATTAATCAAAGCTTGGTTCAAAATATAATACAATGGGTCATCTATTTATAGGGACCAATTAATAACGAAAAATGAATAAAATATAACAACTTAATGAAATTTGGCACAAATACTTGGTCGAGCACCTCATAAGTACTCACAAGGTAACTCAATCTTTTAGGCATTATCATTGATGTGTTTGACCAATTTTAATGGTCCATATCCATTGGAGAATAACATTGGATTTACGCTGATGGAGAAAATGTTCATTGCGTAAATGGATCCACATAAGATCACTAGGATGAAAGATCACCTTCTTTCTTATTTTGTTTGCATGTTTGGCATACTGCTCCATTTTCCTTTTGATATCAGCTCATACCTTCTCATGAATCTATTTCACAAAATCGATCTTTTTCTTGCCATCATGGTTAGTAAACTTCGATGATGGTAAATGGTCATGTCTAACGGTGTAAATAGGTTAAATTCATACATGATTTCAAAAGGTGAATACAAAGTAGCATCGTGAATCGGCTTATTATATGCAAACTCGACTCGAGGTAGACACTATTCCTAAGTTGTAAGATTAATCATGGAAAACACACGTAATTAGGTCAACAAAGTCCTATTGATCACTTTGATTTTTTCATCAATTTAAGGGTAAAATGTTGTGGAGAATAAAATTTTGGTTCCTAAAATTAAACCATAACATTTTCCAAAAGTAACTAAGAAACTTAACATCCTTATCAGACATGATTGTCCTAGTCATTCCATGCAACTATACAATATTCCTAAAGAATAAAATAACTACATGTTGTGCATCATCGGTCTTATGATTAGCAAACTGATTAACTACGACAAAAATAGAATATTGTCCGGATTTAGGAGACCTCACGCAAAATCCATGAAAATATCAGTCCATGGTGTACTCAGAATAGGTAAAGTTGAGTACATACCATGAGGTTCCAATCGGATTTGGCCTTCTTACACGTGATACACCTTCTGCATATGCGTTCGATGTAATTGGGGCTGAAAGAAATGTGTTTACAATATGGACAAGGTTTTGACCACTCCAAAGTGCCCCATTTTTTCTCCCCAATGTGCCTCATGAACCAATAAATCCTTAATAGAACTTTTGGGTATGCATAACTTACTTTCATGGAATAACTAGTCATCGATGCGAAAATATTTACCTGTGGTGTTATTTTCATAAGAATTGAATATATCACAAAAATGAAGATCAATCTCATAGAGTTCCTTAATGTGTTTGAAACCAAACACCCTAACGTCTAGTGCAAAAAGAAAAGTGTAGCATCTAGATAATGAATCAAAAAACAATATTTTTCTTACCTTGTTTATACTTGATAACGTAAAGAAAGGTCTCGATGAACTCCATCCACTTGGTGTATCTACGATTCAACTTCTATTATCTTTTAAGATGCTTGAGTGACACATGGTCGGTATGAATTATAAATTTCTTGGACTACAAGTAATTTTGTCATGTCTGGAGCACTCGCTTTAATGCGTATAGGTTCTTGTCGTGCGTTGGGTAGCTAAACTATGCTCCATTAAGATTCTCATTGAAGTACATGATGGGTCTACGCTCCTATATCAACACTACTCAAATTTCTACACGTGATGCATCACATTCAATTTCAAAGATTTTAGTGAAATCAGATAACTTCAATAAAAGGGTTTGCATCAATTTATCTTTCAGGGTTTGGAATGCCTTATATTAAGATTCACTCCAGTGGAACGTGACATTCTTCTTGATCACTTTGAACAAAGGCGCAACCAAGGTGCTAAAATTCCTTCAAGACCTGTCGGTAGAAACCGGCCAATCCATTAATATGTTTTATAATGAAGCTATGACAAGCAATATTGAATAGTCCAGAGCTCATAATAATGTTGGATAGGTATCAAAGTAATGTTATTTTTTTTATGGTAGGTGTATATGAATGTAAAGCATGGGTGTTTTGCGTATCACATATCTTAAAATGTTAAAACCCCTGTGAACAAAGAAGCCAGAGGCAAAAGACAAAAAAATGGTGGTACAGTTGCTAAAAAATTTCTATAAATGTGTACATGCATACACCATAGAGGAGTTTGGTGTACTGTATACGAACTCCAACATGTGTGACTGAAGTGTGACTTATGTGCAACTCAGTTTTACTTTCATGCGATTTGAGTGACATGTGTGTATTTTGTGAAGGAATTCGTTTTAATTTTAAACGAATTCTAAATCCTAATTTTCTATTACGAATTACATCAAAATTGAACAGAAGATCATGATAAATACATGTGTCCATTGAATATATAATGCAGCGGAATTGATCTTCTGGTTTTACCTGTAATTGTCGGATTCAACACACGGATGGGATGTGTGAAGAAGAAAAATGAGAGGTTTGTAAATGTTTTTTAATTGTCGGTAAAAAATGAATCTACACCGAAAAAAACTTAAATCTCAACTATATATACACGTGAACCAGGGACCATAAACCGAGAGTTAATCGGTTAATTATCCGGTTCTCAATTGTATCGATTAATTCTACCCATCATGGAATTTAACGATATAACCAAAGGTCTCTACACATATATCCTTCCACATTTAATTAAATACCAAATTCCGATCAATTAAATTTAAATCCGATTTCATTTAATTTGGACTAAACCGAATGACAACACTTATTCCAAAATTATTCACATATATCGGTCTATAAAAATAAGATTAAACCAAATATCTTATAATCTCCCACTTGGACCATATATGTGACCATAAAACCATGGAATAACCTTAAGAGCGCTCATCAATTGTTGTCATCAAACCGGGTATTGACACCAATCTCGTCCATCAACCATATCAACGTAGAACCAAAGAGATTTAACCATAATATCTACGTAGTTAGACCTACATTTGATTACTAATGTAATATAGAAGAATGACATAGATCTGAATGTGGATACATAGTATGAAGATTACACGTGAAGTGATCGAAACGTGTCTATCTCCAACTCGTCCTACCTTATCGAGATCAACTTAAACCAAATTATACAGAGTGAATAACTTAAACTTCAACTGAATAGTTCCGGAACATAATATTTAACGGAATAAGTGTACATCGCTACAATCCAAGAGCAAACTAGAATAGATACAAGACTCCCACTAAACCGAAATATCATCACAAAAGACAATACCCATACGAGCAGTGTGCTCATGAAAGACTTTAGCTATAACACCCTTAGTCAGCGGATCCGCAACCATGGAGTTTGTACCTATATGCTCTATCAAAAATGATCCCCCTCTGTATTCTCTCACGTACAACAAGATACGTAATATCAATGTGCTTTGACTTCGTAGTACTCTTGTTGTTTGATAACACGTAATTTGTTATAGTTTTTATATCATTCTTAGGTCTAGTTTAGAGTAGATTATTTATATTTCATTCATCTATTGAGCATATTTGAAGACTTTATCCACATTTCGTGTTTTGTGTAGGAAACGAAGGATTGAAGAGAAACACGAGTGATTATGCAATCTAAACCCGAAAACGAAGCTGTGTAACAAGGTTCGGCTTATGCAAGGCCACGGATGGAAACGAGTACTCAAATACCGAGCGAAAGGAGCGGAAACTACACTTCAAGACATGCCCGCTCGGGTGACTAGGGAGTGCCCGGTCGGGCTATTTCATGCCAATCAACCCCGTAGCCTTACACGACTCGGGTGCTCAAAGGATATGCTCGGGCATAGGTGCCCGCTCGGGTGCATTTGGAGTGCCCGCTCGGGCTGATTCATGGCAGAAAACCCCGTAAGTTTGCACGACTCGGGCTGATGAAGTACACGGTCGGGCATGGTGCCCGATCGGGCTCATTTGTGTGTGCACGATCGGGTAGGTCACCTGCACGATCGGGTAAAGAGAATGCCCGCTCGGGTCCAGCGTTCCAACAAACTTTCCTAAGATCTAGATCGGCAAAATTAAAAGGGAAAAATCAGATCTAAAAAGGGGGGACGAACCAGAACACATCAGAAGAGAGGGGGAGACATTAGGGCAAGGAGAAGAAGGAAGAAAACGACGGATCTACGGATCGGGAGCGAGAAGAATCTACCGAAGGCATCGGTTTATGAATAGGGAGTCATCTCTTTCTACATCTATGTCGAATCTAGACTTCTCTTGTGTTTCCTTGTCTGTATTTATGTCTGAGTAGATTCCTTGCCATGGGTTAGAGAGATTTGCTACGTTGTAATGAAGTCTTACGCTTAATGAATGGTGATGCTTAATGCTTTCATTACCTGTACGCCACTTGAATGAATGAATTTGGTTTCTATCATGTTTTCAGATTTCATGGTTGTTCTTAATGCTTTCTCTACCTGTACGCCACTTGATTGAATGATCTTAGAAATCTAATAAACCAACGCCAGGGCATTAGGTTTCGGAACAAAGCCATGATTTAGGGTTTAGCCGGTTTAGAATCTACGCCAGGTCAATCGGTTAAATCTAGGGATTAGGATAGCAGACGTAATGCGTCTATGCATGTAAGATGCGCAATGGATACATTGGCATATGCATGCTAGATAGTGGACAAGTCTACGCCAGTCAGTTCCTATAGGAGAGCTTGAATTCCCTGAATCCATGATAGTGCCTTAGACCAATTATCCTTTTAGAACTTCATTACATTTTTATGCAAACTCTCGACACCCATGGTGCCTAGTCATAAAGTCTATTCTCTTCGATTTAGTTTAGTTCAGCTCAATCAAAATCACAACTTTAGTCACCTCACACGTCTAATTCAATTAGTTCAATAGCTACGAAGTCGCATCAATTCCTTGTGTTCGACCCTAGTTGCTACACGATCCGTATTCTTGCGGAAGCGTTAGTCTAGGTTTTATAACTCGATATAACGCATATCAAGTTTTTGGCGCCGTTGCCGGGGAATTGATTACGGCTTAGGAGTTAGGAAACTTTTAGATTAGACATTAGGTTTTTAGGAGTCTTGTTTGTTTCTTGCTTTTTCGTGTTTTTGTTTGTCATTTCGTTTAGAGTCAAGTTCTTTTGCTTCTCGTATCTCACGTGATCTTTGTGTTTGTCTTCTTTTTCTTGTGCAGCTTAATTGTGCATGAGAAACACCGGAAAAGCGGATCTAGTTTTCGACCCCGACATCGATAGAACGCTCCGAAAACTACGGAAAGAATCGAAAGCTAGTGCAAGCAATTCAGTTGATAACACGCAAGCACATTTGGATTTTCAAACCGAGGAAGTGATTGAACAACCGTTTGTTGAAGAGCTAATGGCCGAACGTCAAGATATGAACGTTCAAAACGCGCAACGAGTGCAACCGGCACTGACCTATGGATCATACACGGTCCCTAGGCACACGCAGCTCTTATCTTGCATTGCAAGAAGAAACGCCCGCGTAGAGCTTCAACCGGCATTTATTCAAATGCTTGGTAACGCGGCGTTTAGAGGGAGACCAACCGAGGACCCAAACCAGCATCTCACTGATTTCAAGATGCTATGTCGAACCATAAGGGCTGGAGATGGGGTATCGGATGAGGATATAATGCTAGCTGCTTTCCCGTTCTCGGTGAAAGATAGAGCACAAGATTGGCTATATTCGCAACCAGCGAATTCTATTGCGTCATGGGATCAGCTAGAGGAAAAATTTATGACGAGATTCTTCCCTCAAAACAAAGCTCAGCTAGCCAAGAACAACATCAACACATTTGTGCAAGGGGCAGCCGAGAGTTTGTATGAAGCGTGGGAGCGATTTAAAGGCTACCAACGCCTTTGCCCACATCACGGTATGGATCAAAGTTACCTCATATGCAACTTCATGCAAGGTTTATCGGACAATACGAGGATTTTGATCGTAGCCGCTGCTGGAGGTTCCTTAAGCAACCTCACCTTCCCACAAGTCGAGGATCTCATAGATCGTATGGCTTACGAAGGAAATCAAACCGCCGGAGAGTATAATCGCAACACTCCAGCGAGAGTAGCTAACGTGGATAATACGCGATCCATATATGCCGAGTTAGCGGAAATGAGAGCTGAAATGAGAGCTGAGATGAAAAGTGAATTCAATGAGCTCCGCAATATGATGTCCGGAATGAATCAGCAAGAATATTATGAGCAGCCGGATGAGCAAGGAATTCAAGGGTACGAAGGGGTGAACTATGTGAGCAACGCCCAACCTTTGGGTAATACCTACACACCCGAGTGGAGGAATCACCCCAATCTCTCGTACAAGAATTCCGACGGTGCATTCAATGCACAACGAGCATCGGGAAACTTTCAACCGCGTTTGATGCAACGCAATCAGAATTTCCAGCCGAGGACGCAGCCCCAAAATCAGAATTTTCAACCACGTGCGCTTGCTCCTCCGCAACAAGAAGTTAGACCCGATATCACATCAATGCTAGCTCAAATCATACAAGAGCAAAAGAACCAAGCCAATGATATAAGAGCGTTGAGAACAAGTCATGAAGAGATGAGAGCAGAAAATCAAGAGATGAAAAATGAGTTTGTGGAGGTGAAAACGCATCTTAAGATCTTGGATACTCAAGTCTCACAACTCGCTGCACAATCATCACGACCGCAAGGAATTCTACCGGCGCGGCCGGAAGTAAATCCTCGTGAACACGTCAATGCCATATATCTTCGGAGTGGCAAAGTGGTGGATCAGCCCACTCATTTGATGTTTGAGAAGGATGAAGTGACTAGCACAGCAGTGGAAAATGGCAGCTACGTTGAGAAGCGAAAAATGAAAACCGAGGAAGAGGAAGAGCCGAAATACGTGAAACCGGAACCAAGACCGCCTCCTCTCCCATTCCCACAACGTCAACGTAAGAGACTGATTGATCAAACCATTCCCTCGACATTCGACGAAGGTGAATCATCCAACAAAGCAATGAAAAATGGCAGTGGCAGCAAAGAGTACAAAAGTAAACCCGAGGAGGAGGGAGAGCCGAAATACGTGAAATTGGAACCGAGATCACCTCCTTTGCCATTTCCTCAACGTCAACGCAAAAAGGATGATGACGCTCAATTTGCGAAATTTGCTGAGATGTTGAAAAAGATGGACATCACGATACCATTCCATGAGGCGTTGAAGAAGATGCCTTCATACGCCAAGTTCCTCAAAGAGATACTTGCGAACAAGCGAGACGTGGAGATGGAATCCGTTATGGTAACGAATTCAATGCTGCAGCCTAATCTACCCAAAAAGATGCCGGATCCAGGTATATTCGTAATCCCTTGTAAAATTGGAGATTATGAAATAAACCATGCACTAATCGATGTCGGAGCAAGCGTAAGCGTGCTACCATTGTCTTTGTATAAGAAATTGGATCTTAGGGGTAAGATGGATCTTCGACCGACGAGAATGGCGTTAACCATGGCTGATAGGAGTGTTAGGATACCCGAGGGAAGGCTGGAAGACGTGCCTTTGCAGATAGGAAAATTTTTCGTCCCGGTTGACTTCGTTGTACTAGATATGGAGGAGGACGAGAAAATTCCAATCATCCTTGGTAGGCCGTTTCTCAATACGGCAAAGACGATCATACATTGCGCTGAGGGTAGACTCACACTTAAATTCGGGGATGAAGAAGTGGAGTTCAATCTGAACGACACACTTAAGCAACCATGTATGGTGGATTCGGTATTCCACATCGACGTCCTAGAGGAGTTAGCCAATGAAGTCTTCGAGAAGTTTGGGATATTAGATCCTTTTGAGATGACTCTTCCAGCAGCTAGAGAGGGGTTTTGTAAGTACATTAACGGAGTGAAGCTTTGTACAAAGCTACTGGATGAAAAGGATATAGAAGAAATCCCAAACCCCGAGTTAGACGAACCCCGAGCAGAATTCTGCGCGACCCGAGCAAAGCGGATCGCAACCTCAGATAAGGATGGATTCTCGGGTAATCCTCATCAAGGCAATTTCTCAACTCATAACCACATGAGTACAGATCAGTTGGGGAAGGTTTCGAGCCAAGAAGACGTTGCAAACCAGTGCACAACCCTCCGACAAATCCAGGCAGATTCCAGCGCAGCACAAACGGCTCACATCGACAATTCGTCCATTCTTGAGGTACTTAGCAGCCACTACAAGCGTCCAGCATCAGATTGGAACATTGATAAGGCATCCAAGATGAAGGTTGAAATGAAGAATAGGGACGACATGACTGATCGGGGAAGGAATTCAATTGAACCGCGTACTACACTCTATCAACCACCTCATGTACGCAGGATGCTACGCACACCACGACGTCAAGGACGTCCATCTAATGGGTAGCACATTTTGGTCAAGCTCAAGACCTTAAACAAGCGCTTATCGGGAGGCAACCCGACTTTTTGCATTTCTCATTTTTGTTTCTATTTTCGGACTATTTCTTTTTCTTTTCATATTGATGTACTTGGTGGGATTGTATTCTTCCCTTTTGGATTGTGTGAATATTTTTCGCAGGTTTTTCAACGTCCATATCATCCATGAAGAGGAAACACAAACACGGGATTGGAAGCTACACAAGGTGCACACGTTCCAACCTTTCTTTTCCCGTTATTTTGTTTCTCCTAGGTTTTGAACACCGGGACGGTGTTTCATTCAAGTCTGGGGGGGAGTACTCATCGAGTATTGTCATGTGATTAGACTTAGATGATTAGGATTAGATGTAGATTTTTGTTTTTAGGAATAAACGGATGGATACTTAGCATGGATTTTCGAGTTTTAGTTATTAGTACAACTTTGTCGAATCATGAGCAATGGTCTAGGTTTGCTTAGAAGTCTTCTTGATCCCGATTAGTTAGGTAATTGTGTTTGAAACCATGACCATTAGTTGCATCTACCTCCTAAGTTTCATACCAAGTATCATATCTCCAAGTATACCGATTATTCAATGCTTGTTAGATTGATTTTAGCGTTCATTAGATTCCACACGCTTATACTCCGCTGTCAATTTTTGAATAAGTTTTCTAACTATTTCAAGCTAATATTGACATGAGTACATCGATATCGATGGTTCGGGTCTAAGTGGTGGGTTGAGGCGTTATTCTACGTCCTAAGGGTTAGATTGATGCGAATTCGTCATAAAAAGAAAAAGAAAAAAATGAATGAAAGAAAAATAAAAAGAGAGAGTATTCTTCAATAACGCATCTCTTCACTCCGCTAAGGTTGAGAAACCTTATGAGTGTGCCATAGGCAGCCTGGGTCTAAGTAGAAAGCCAACCTCTTCGACTTCGACGTCCTAGGAACCAAGCGTGGGTCTATATAAAAAAAAAGAAAGAAAAGAAAATAAAAAAAAAGAAATAAGAACGAGAAAAATGAGTTTAAAGATATCTCAAGCTTAGGAGAGTTGGTATGGAGAACGCTTGGATGTTGCTTAGGAGTACGGACTAAACTTAGGTCATTGGTAGGATTGCATGGTTCGAGACTTTCGGGTGATAGAGGTCTAAACTAGGTACGCTTAGGCTTACGTTCATGTGACGCGTTGATTTGTATGATGGCTAAATTCTTCGACGTATTTGTATTGGTATCCATGGTTGTTTAGCTCTTCTAGTACTCGACTCTAGGTTTGCTCGAGGACGAGCAAAAGGTTAAGTCTGGGGGAGTTTGATAACACGTAATTTGTTATAGTTTTTATATCATTCTTAGGTCTAGTTTAGAGTAGATTATTTATATTTCATTCATCTATTGAGCATATTCGAAGACTTTATCCACATTTCGTGTTTTGTGTAGGAAACGAAGGATTGAAGAGAAACACGAGTGATTATGCAATCTAAACCCGAAAACGAAGCTGTGTAACAAGGTTCGGCTTATGCAAGGCCACGGATGGAAGCGAGTACTCAAATACCGAGCGAAAGGAGCGGAAACTACACTTCAAGACATGCCCGCTCGGGTGGATTGAGAGTGCCCGGTCGGGCTGAATCATTCAAGAAAACCCCGTAGCCTTACACGACTCGGGTGCTCAAGGGATATGCTCGGGCATAGGTGCCCGCTCGGGTGCATTTGGAGTGCCCGCTCGGGCTGATTCATGGCAGAAAACCCCGTAGGTTTGCACGACTCGGGCTGATGAAGTACACGGTCGGGCATGGTGCCCGATCGGGCTCATTTGTGTGTGCACGATCGGGTAGGTCACCTGCACGATCGGGTAAAGAGAATGCCCGCTCGGGTCCAGCGTTCCAACAAACTTTCCTAAGATCTAGATCGGCAAAATTAAAAGGGAAAATCAGATCTAAAAAGAGGGGGGACGAACCAGAACACATCAGAGGAGATTGGGAGACATTAGGGCAAGGAGAAGAAGGAAGAAAACGACGGATCTACGGATCGGGAGCGAGAAGAATCTACCGAAGGCATCGGTTTATGAATAGGGAGTCATCTCTTTCTACATCTATGTCGAATCTAGACTTCTCTTGTGTTTCCTTGTCTGTATTTATGTCTGAGTAGATTCCTTGCCATGGGTTAGAGAGATTTGCTACGTTGTAATGAAGTCTTACGCTTAATGAATGGTGATGCTTAATGCTTTCATTACCTGTACGCCACTTGAATGAATGAATTTGGTTTCTATCATGTTTTCAGATTTCATGGTTGTTCTTAATGCTTTCTCTACCTGTACGCCACTTGATTGAATGATCTTAGAAATCTAATAAACCAACGCCAGGGCATTAGGTTTCGGAACATAGCTATGATTTAGGGTTTAGCCGGTTTAGAATCTACGCCAGGTCAATCGGTTAAATCTAGGGATTAGGATAGCGGACGTAATGCGTCTATGCATGTAAGATGCGCAATGGATACATTGGCATATGCATGCTAGATAGTGGACAAGTCTACGCCAGTCATGGTTGTTCTTAATACTTTTCCCGAACTCCCTATAGGAGAGCTTGAATTCCCTGAATTCATGATAGTACCTTAGACCAATTATCCTTTTAGAACTTCATTACATCGTTATGCAAACTCTCGACACCCATGGTGCCTAGCCATAAAGTCTATTCTCTTCGATTTAGTTTAGTTCAGCTCAATCACAATCACAACTTTAATCACCTCGTACGTCTAATTCAATTAGTTCAATAGCTACGAAGTCGCATCAATTCCTTGTGTTCGACCCTAGTTGCTACACGATCTGTATTCTTGCGGAAGCGTTAGTCTAGGTTTTATAACTCGATATAACGCATATCATTGTTGTTGGAGTATAATACCGCAGAACATTTGTCACAATAAAGTTTTAGCGGTCTATCCACACCCGCCATAATGTGCAGCCCTGTGACAAGATTCCATAACCATAAAGCTTGATTTGATGCCTCATAACATGAACATAATTTTCCTCCATTGTGGACGATGCCGTGAGCTTTTGCTTGGCACTACGCCAAGAAATAGCCCCACCAGCGAGAAGCAATACATAGCCTGAAGTCGATCGAAGACTATCGAGGCACCCAACTTAATCTGAGTCTGAATAACCAGTGATCTCAAGCTGGTATGATCGTCTGTACACGAGCATGTGATCCTTTATTTTTTGAAGATATCGCATGACTCGTTTGGCTGCTTTCCAATGATCAATCTCGGGGTTGCTTAAGTATCGTTCCAAAACGCCAATAGTGTATGCCAAATCAGGCTGTGTGCAGACTTGTGCATATATTAGACTCCCTATAGCCGAAGCATAAGGAATCTTCCTCATTTACTGAATCTCCAGTTCAGTCTTTGGGCATTGTCTAAGGCTGAATTTATCACCCTTAGAAATAAGGGTATCTATACCTTTACATCATTTCATGCCAAATCGCTCAAGAACTTTATCGATGTAACTCTTTTTTAATAAACCTAATTGATCATCTCATTTTTATACGTATTTCTCGCATGATTTAAGAGATGTTTATGATATAGATACGATGATTACGTACGATTTTGTATCCGTTTTACTCGTTTTCGTGTTTTCGTGCCTTACAGGTTGTAATGCAAATTTGGTTCATTTTGGAGCTGATGTGCATGGGAAAAAGTACTAACATCGAGGATCATCACGGAACAAACGGGACAAGAATTGGCGAGGAACAAGCTCAGCCCGCGTGGGGCACTCCCTAGCCCGCGCGGGCCATTAGTTCAGCAATTAGTCCAACAGATTGAGCACGGGTCAGGCAAGCCATCAACACAGTCAGGCTTCACCATTACACTCAGCCCACGCAGGGCACTCATTAGCCCATGCGGGGAGGTCTTATTTTCATCGCGATCATGTGCGCCGCACCCGTGCCCGGCACAAACTCAGCCCGCATGGGTCGCGTCCTTCACCTGCAAACATCAGATAAGTTAATTTATCTAAACACGAAAAGGAATTTGTTAGTGACTTATACAAAAAGGAAAACGACTTTAGAGAAGAGGAATAAGAGATATTTTTCTGGAGGAAGGAATGGAAACATTGCCCAACTTAATCAAGAATGGAAATCACATGAAAAGGCAAAAACGGTGGCTGCTGCAACAAAAGGAAAAGAACTGAACGGACAAAAGAAAAAAAACAGCAGAAAAGGAAAGAAAAGAGGAAGGAAAAGGAAGAAGAGGAGCTAGGGGTCAAGGGAGTAGAGGAGGAGAGTTAGTTTTCAGTTGGATCGAAGAGAGAGAGTAGAGGGAGAATCGGAGAAGAAGGAGACTTTTGCGAAATAGACATTCACGGAGCATTGGAGATCAATTCAAGACTTCATTGCGATCACGCGTGCGGGGAGGTCTTATTTTCATCGCGATCATGCATGCCGCGCCCGTGCGGGGCACAAACTCAGCCCGCACGGGTCGCGTCCGTCATCTGCAAACATCAGATAAGTCAATTTATCTAAACACGAAAAGGAACTTTTTAGTGACTTATACAAAAAGGAAAACGACTTTAGAGAAGAGGAATAAGAGATATTTTGCTGGAGGAAGGAATGGAAACGTTGCCCAACTTAATCAAGAATGGACATCACATGAAAAGGCAAAAACGGTGGCTGCTGCAACAAAAGGAAAAGAACTGAACGGCCAAAAGGAAAAAACAGCAAAAAAGGAAAGAATAGAGGAAGGAAAAGGAAGAAGAGGAGCTAGGGGTCGAGGGAGTAGAGGAGGAGAGTCAGTTTTCAGTTGGATCGAAGAGAGACAGTAGAGGGAGAATCGAAGAAGAAGGAGACTTTTGCGAAATAGATATTCACGGAGCATTCGAGATCAATTCAAGACTTCATTGCGATCATGTGTGCGGGGAGGTCTTATTTTCATCGCGATCATGCATGCCACGCCCGTGCGGGGCACAAACTCAGCCCGCACGGGTCGCGTCCGTCATCTACAAACATCAGATAAGTTAATTTATCTAAACACGAAAAGGAACTTTTTAGTGACTTATACAAAAAGGAAAACGACTTTAGAGAAGAGGAATAAGAGATATTTAGCTGGAGGAAGGAATGGAAACATTGCCCAACTTAATCAAGAATGGAAATCACATGAAAAGGCAAAAACGGTGGCTGCTGCAACAAAATGAAAAGAACTGAACGGCCAAAAGGAAAAAAACAGCAAAAGAGGAAAGAAAAGAGGAAGGAAAAGGAAGAAGAGGAGCTAGGGGTCGAGGGAGTAGAGGAGGAGAGTCAGTTTTCAGTTGGATCGAAGAGAGAGAGAGAGTAGAGGGAGAATCGAAGAAGAAGGAGACTTTTGCGAAAGAGACATTCACGGAGCATTGGAGATCAATTCAAGACTTCGGTTTTATTTGGTTTTCATGTTCTTTAGACTTTCTACTTCAATTATGTTGTTTGCTTTTGAACGCATGAGCGAGTAGTTTGTTTTGTTCTAGGAGAAGGGATTAGCCCTTGGTTATCCCGAAACCACCTTGATTTATCTTTGAATGCAATTTCCCATTTTCGTTTATCTATTCTTTGTCTGAGAGGTTGAATGACTTGTGTTTGTGATGGCCACGTAGACGCATGTGTTAGGGATTTGGAGAAGGACCGAAAGGAGAATTCTAGTCCTAGAAGATCAGGTTTAGAACAACCGAGGTTAGGCCACGAAAGAGGTTGAATGTTGTGTTTGTGATGGCCACGTAGACGCATGTGTTAGGGATTTGGAGAAGGACCGAAAGGAGAATTCTAGTCCTAGAAGATCAGGTTTAGAACAACCGAGGTTAGGCCACGAAAGTAGGGTAGCATCGGTTGAGGGTAAAACGGATGAATCACAGAACTTATGGGTTTAGTTCAAGGCGTCAGCCACGAAAGTAATGGATAACTTGACTAGATCAAGTGTCTATGCCTTGAGAGAGGGTAGATATCATATTAGGATCGTCTGCCTTAGATAACTTGATCAAGATTGCATGATTAGATAGGTTGATTGTTGGTTTCGGTGGTCTTGTGGTTAACCGGATTCTTAAAACGTTTGTCTCACTGTTAAGAACTCGTAGTTTGTTTGTTTTTTGTATTTTGATCTTAAAACCAATATTCGTTCGTTTGCGAGTTTGATTCGTAGTTTGAGTTTAAGTTGTGTTGCATAGTCCCTGTGGGATTGACACCTAGAGTACTAGACACGTGCCGTGCACTTGAGGGTAGTTTGGGTTATTTGTTTAACTTTGAATATGCATCAAGTTTTTTGCGCCGTTGCCGGGGATTATTGTCAACACGTCTTAGATTCGAGCCTAGAGTCATTCTTGTTTTGTTTTTCTTTTGGTTTTCTTTTCTTTCGTTTTTCTACTTAAAATCGTTTTTATTTGTCCTTTGCAGAGCCGTCAGATCAACGAAAGATGGGTAATCAGAATGGCCATGGACATATGCAACAACAGCAACTTGCACCGCGAGAACCACAGGCTCCTCCACCACGCCGCCTCAGAGATTACATGGTGCCGAATATAAACAATGTGCAAACAGCCATACGGATGCCTGCTGTTGCTAGGGAACAGTTTGAAATTAAGCCGGCGATGATCAACATGCTTTATCAGAAGCAATTAATGGGTGGAAACCACGAGGATCCCCATCAGCACCTCAGAGACTTCCTAGAGCTTTCCGGTACATTCAAGATATATGGAGTCTCGGAAGACGCGATCTTAATGCGTTTCTTCCACTTCTCAATTGGGGGACGAGCGAAAACATGGCAGCAATCGATTCCCACTAGATCCATCACTACTTGGGATCAGCTTTGCACACTGCTCTTATCATGATTCTTCCCTCTGAGCAAGACGATTCAGATGAGGGGGGAAATCACAATGTTTAGATACAGAGATGGAGAAACGTTGTTTGAAGCATGGGGCAGATTTAGGATCTCCTACAGTGTGTCCACACCATGGTCTCGAGTAGTGGTATGTTATCCAAACTTTCTACAATGGAATTTCAGACGAACACCGAACGATGTTGGATAACGCTGCTAGAGGATCATTTATAGATCTGAGCGTCGAGGAGGCATACGAGCTGATCGATTACCTTGCCATGTACCACACCATGTGGTCAACACCAAGAGGTATGCCTAATAGAACTCGAGCTTTATATGAGCCAAATCAGGGCAGAACAACGGGTAATGCAACAAACGCTATGTATTGCGTGAATTGCGGAGATATAGAACACGTGGCTTATCAATGCACACTGCAAGAGAAAGTGGAACACATGAATTATGCCCAGCAGCAAGGAAACACGAAATTCGGAAATACCTACAACCCGAATTGGAGGAATCACCCGAACTTATCATACCGAACGAATCAATCGTTGAAGTATTCGAGATTTTAGCAATCACAGAAGCCGTACCAGCAAAATAATCAGCAAGTTTCACAAGCTCCTCAACCTCCTCAAGTCCCTTCATCAAACCTTGAGGCGGTAATGCTCGAATTTATCAAGGAGCAAAGGCAACAACAATCAACTCAAGCCAAATTCAACGCGGATGTGGGGACAACGATTAGCAAGCTTAAAACTTATATGGAATCCTTGAGCACACATGCGAAGATGTTAGAAAATTCCATAGCACAACAGGCTGCCTCATCTTCTCGGAATCCCGGACAGCTTCCCGGTAAACACGATCTTAACCCGAGAGAGCACGTGAACGCCATCACCTTGCGCAGCGGTAATGTGATCGAGAATCCGCCCCCGAAAGAGCAAGAGAAGGCTGCTGGAAAATCTGTGGATAAAGTAAAGGGAATTGTGAATGAAGGAGGAGCTGAACCAGATTTAGATAAACCATACGTTGCTCCACCGGCGTACCAACCTCCAATACCGTTTCCTCAACGGTTGGTGAGCAGTAAGAATGAAGAACGAGTGGGCAGATTTGTAGAGGGTCTCAAGAAGTTTGACATCAACATCCCATTCCTGGAAGCCCTCCAAAAGAAGCCTAATCACGCCAAACTCATCAAAGAGGTTATTTCCAAAGAGAGGCATATCAAAGAGAACGAGACGATAGCACTAACCGAAGAATGCAGCGCTATCCTTCAAAACAAGCTACCATCGAAGTTGAAGGACCCCGGAAGCTTCTCCATTCCATGCACAATAGGTAATATTGACATTGACAATGCTTTGTGTGATTTAGGAGCAAGCGTGAGCATCATGCCACACTTGGTTTTCAAGCGGATGGACTTCGGGAATCTCCAACCTACAAAGATGTGTCTACGCCTCGTGGATCGGTCGGTAAGATATCCGGTGAGAATTGTTGAAAAACGTTCCCACCAAGGTAGGTAAGCTTAGTATACCCACTGAGTTTGTTGTACTTGATATTGAAGAGGATGCTAGGATACCAATTATTCTTGGTAGATCGTTCTTAGCTACTGCAGGTGCGATGATAGACGTACAAGAAGGTCAACTTTTCTTACGTGTCGGAGATGAGATGATCAAATTAAACCTGTCCAGCCCCATCAATGGACCCTTATCCAAGGAGTATTGCTTTATAGTCGATTCACTGGATGAGTTAGCGAAAGACACACATGATCAAATAATTGTTTCTGATCCTCTTGTGCGATGCTTAACACGAGTTTGCGAAGATGCGGGATTTATGGACGAAGGAGCCAAGCTGTACACGAAATTCATGAGTGAAATTGCAGCATTAGGAGATGCCCCATGTGAGGAGATACCACACGAAACGCACGCTGATTTCGTGGTGGAGAAGACACCCGAACTTGAGCCCGATCCGTCTTCTTTTTGGTATGAGTACATTGAATGCGATAAAACATATCCTACTGTTATGAATGCTAACTTGAGTGCAAATGAGATGAGAAAACAATCCACACACGTAAAGAAACGACGGAGAGTCAGCTCTTCAATATGTACTCACGGAAATTCTACAGAAGACAGCCATGATTCTTCCACCGAAACGCAAAGGAGGCTACACCCGCACTTGAAAGAGGTAATGGAAAAAGAGACCATAAAACTTTTTGATGCAGATATCACTTATCCAACCTCGGGCAGCAAACAAGTGAATACTGTGCATGACGTGCCAAAGAAAGAAGCAGTGACTAAGGGATGGCACGACAAAAAGACCATACCTCATGACTTCCAATTAGGTCATTTAGTTCTACTTTTTCATTCTCGTCCTACGCTTTTCTCAACATACCGTCCCATTATTCTGGTCCTTTTCAGGTGCGAGAAGTCTTCACACATGGAGAAGTAGAACTATGGAGCAATTCGAGCGGAACATTCAAAGCTAATGGGCAGCGACTAAAGCTCTACCAAGCCGCTCAACCGATCGAAAGTGAAAACTCCATTTCCCTTTCCGATCCACCCATCGCACACACATGAGGTATGGAGACGTCAAAGCTTAAAGACGTTAAATAAGCGCTTTCTGGGAGGCAACTCAGTTGTTTGTTTTCTATTTTTCTTAGTTTCTTAGTTTAAGACTCGTAAAAAAACACACAAAAAAATACCACCGCGAACGTGACTTCACTTCTCTTACCCCTCCATCGAAGCTTCACGTCGAGGACGCCGTTCAATTCAAGTCTGGGGGAGCAGCTCACATTTGTCAGGTGATTTCGTTTCATTTCCTTTTATTTTCTCTTTGATTTCGTAGATTTTAGGTTGTTTTTTGCTTTCGTGAGTCAGAGTCGTCCTAGGCACTTGTCCGATGCCACGTTTTGAGATGAACCCTAAACCTAGGATACTTAAGAAGTTGGCCTTTTTCGTGAGATTCTGCATGTTTGAGCTAGGTTTCCTAAGCGTTAGAGCTTATTAGTCGGCTGAAAAACAATAGGTCGTAATTCTTTGGGAATCCTAGTGTTGCTTGTAGGGGGTCTAGACGAGGTTGCTGGGCTAGTTTATCGTTTATTCTCTCTATCCAGATGGTCATACTTCGTATAGAAAATGCTTTACTTCTTTTTTATGAGTATTATTAGATCGTATGAAATCGAGCTTATTTTGCAGATTAAGAGCACACACTAACACTCCGCTGTCGATAGAAATAATGTTTAAAAGCATGATCTAAAATCGATATGAGTGCATCGACCTTGATACTCCTTCGATGGTTCGGTTCTAAGTGGTGGGTTGGCGATCATCTTTCTACGTCCTAACGACATGGCACAAAAAAACGCCGCCTACTCCGCTGCACTCTTGAACGAGATGCATGAGTATACCATCATCGGTAGTCTGGGTCTAAGTAGAGGCTAGATCCCTTCAAATCCGACGTCCTAGAAACCTAGTGTATCTGCATAATATAAAAAAAAGGTGAAAAAAGATATAAAAATAAAAGAAAAGAAAAGAAAAAAAGAAATTAAGAAAGAATGAAGCTCGGAAAGAAACAAGTATCCTCGATTGTTGTAGGTTTAGCATTTGTCTGAAGTCTTGTTTGGTGGAGAGGGTTATAGTGGCTTGTTTAGTTTGCTTTTGATTTAATTTCTCGTGGGTAGCCTTGGTGAACCTAGGATGAAGACTGAAAATTTAATTAGGCCGAATTTGCTCTCGACTTGCTAGTTGATCACTTAGGTTCGCTTTAGCGGTATTTCTAGGAGAAAGGGGAATTCTCGGATTTTGTATACCCTACGTGTTCCATGTTTACGTTTGCTTAGGGACAAGCAAACATTCAAGTCTGGGGGATTTTGATTATCTCGTTTTTATACATATTTCTCGCATGTTTTAAGAGATGTTTATGATATAGATACGATGATTACGTACGATTTTGTATCCGTTTTACTCGTTTTCGTGTTTTCGTGTCCTTACAGGTTGTAATGAAAATTTGGTTCATGTTGGAGCTAAAGGACGAGCACGGGAAAAAGTACTAACGTCGAGGATCATCACGGAACAAACGGGACGAGAATCGGCGAGGAACAAGCTCAGCTCGTGCGGGGCACTTTCTAGCCCACGCGGGCCATTAGTTCGGCAATTGGTCCAGCAGATTGAGCATGGGTCGGGCAAGCCATCATCACGGCCGGGCTTCACCATGACACTCAGCCCGCGCGAGGCACTCCTTAGCCCGCGTGGGGAGGTCTTATTTTCATCGTGATCATGCGCGCCGCGCCCGCGCGGGGCATAAACTTAGCCCGCGCAGGCGCGTCCGTCACCTGCAAACATCAAATAAGTTAATTTATCTAAACACAAAAAGGAACTTGTTGGTGAATTACAAAAAAAGGAAAACGACTTTAGAGAAAAGGAATAAGAGATATTATTCTGGAGGAAGGAATGGAAACGTTGGCCAACTTAATTAAGAATGGAAAACACATGAAAAGGCAAACACGGTGGCTGCTGCAACAGAAGGAAAAGAACTGAACGGCCAAAAGGAAAAACCAGGAGAAAAGGAATAAAAAGAGGAAGGAAAAGGAAGAAGAGGAGCTAGGGGTCGAGGGAGTAGAGGAGGAGAGTTAGTTTTTAGTTGGATCGAAGAGAGAGAGTCGAGGGAGAATCGAAGAAGAAGGAGACTTTGGCGAAGGAGACATTCAAGGAGCATTGGAGATCAATTCAAGACTTCGGTTTCGTTTGGTTTTCATGTTCTTTAGACTTTCTACTTCATTTATGTTGTTTACTTTTGTATGCATGAGCGAGTATTTTGTTTTGCTCTAGGAGAAGGGATTAGCCCTTGGCTACCCCGGAACCTCCTTGATTTATCTTTGAATGCAATTTCCCGTTTTTGTTTATCTATTCTTTGTCTGAGAGCTTAAATGACTTGTGTTTGCGATGGCCACATAGATGCATGTGTTAGTGATTAGGAGAAGGACCGAAAGGAGAATTCTAGTCCTAGAAGATCAAGTTTAGAACAATCGAGGTTAGGCCACGAAAGTAGGGTAGCAGCGGTTGAGGGTAAAACGGATGAATCACAGAACTTATGGGTTTAGTTCAAGGTGTCAGGAACGAAAGTAGGGGATAACTTGACTAGATCACGTGTCTATACCTTGAGATAGGGTAGATATCATATTAGGATCGTCTGTCTTAGATAACTTGATCGGGATTGCATGATTAGATAGGTTGATTGTTGGTTTCGATGGTCTTATGGTGAAACCGGATTCCTAGAACGTTTGTCTCACTGTTAAGAACTCGTAGTATGCTTGTTTTTAGTATTTCGATCTTAAAACCAATATTCGTTCGTTTGCATGTTTGATTCGTAGTTTGAGTTTAGGTTGTGTTGTGTAGTCCCTGTGAGATCGACACCTAGAGTACTACACACGTGTCGTGCACTTGCGGGTAGTTTAGGTTATTTGTTTAACATTGAATGCGCATCACTAATATACAACGAGAGCGGTCTCAGTGTATTTTTATACCCAATACAAAAGAGGCATCACCAAGATCTTTCATCTCATATTGCTCCGAAAGAAATTCTTAGTTTCGCACATAAAGCTTACATCGTTTGCATCAATAAGGATATCATCCACGTAAAGGATTATCAAAATAAATTTTCTCGCACTGATCTTATGATATACATAATCATCTACCTGATTCACCTTAAAACCATATGAGATGATTATACAATGAAACTTGTGATACCATTGACGAGACGCTTGCTTCAAACCATAGATGAATTTCCTTAAATTGCAAACCATTTTCTTTGATATCCGACCACAAAATGTTCTGGTTGCACCATATAGATAGTCTCTTAAATGTCACCATTGAGAAAGTCTATCTTAACATCCATCTGATGCAGCTCTAAATCATAATGAGTTGTTAGTGCCATCAATACTCTCAAAGAGTCTTTCGATGAAACTGGATAGAAAGTGTCTTTGTAGTCTATGCCTTCCTTTTGAGTAAATCCTTTGGCGACTAGACGTGCTTTATACCTTTCCACATTGCCATGCGAATCCCGTTTGGTTTTGAATATCCATTTGCATCCAACATGTTCCGCACCTTCAAGTAAAGGTACAAGTTCCTAAACACCATTGTCATCCATAGATTGAATCTCTTCTATCGTGGCATCAATCCACTATTGAGAGTTAACACTTTGAATGGTTTGACGGATGTTAACTGGATCATCTTCCATCAATCCAATTCCATCCTCATGTTCTTGAAGAAACACTATATACTCATCAGAAATAGCACTTCTCCTCTCTCAAGTAGACCTACGTGGCATAATTTCCCGATGTAACTGTTCTTGAGGTTCATGAACTTATCCCTCATCGATTTCAGGAACGAAATTTGGAGTATCTTGATTTGTAGCTCGAGCAATATGTTCTAAACACTACCAAAAACACAGTATTTGTAATGGACGGAGCAACGGATCCGTCCGTTGATGAAAAATGCCAACAGATTGCAACGGACACCCGAGAACTTCCAACGAGCTGCCATCCGTTGTAATCCATCGTAACTTTCAACGGACGGTCCACGGATCGCTATCGTTTCTCCCCTCCATTGGAACCCTATTAGAAAACCACAAAAACATCCAATGGTATCCGTTATAAACTGTAATAGAAGCTCGTTGAAATTGCTAATTTCGAGGATTCCTGGTGGAATAATGATGTGCTTAATCTCAAGTAATAAAATACCTAGACTAACGCTTCCGCAAGAATACGGATCATATAGTACCAGGGTCGAACACGAGGAATTGATGCAACTCTAAAGCTAGTAACTAATGAATAGGACGGTAAAAATCAATGAGTGTTCGGAATGCAAATAAAACTAAACTAACTAATTAACGGTTTAAATTCAATTGACTAAACACCACAGGTTTCGAGAGATGCACGATGATGGGATGAAGTTCTAACATGATCATTGGTCTTAGATACTATCAAGAGATCAGAGAATGGACCTACTCGGACATGAACTTAGAAAAAGAAATGCAAAAGAAAACTATCTTCAACATGGATAAAGTACGAGATTAGTCCCTATTCTTGTACCGAGTCTTCAGCAGCTCCTCCACGATCCGGCTTCGTCGCTCCGTCCTTGTCTTCGTGTGTGTCCTGCTCTCTCTACTCTCTCTACTCTGTTACGTGATAATTTGAATTCTGAATGATTTCATTAGAATGAGCCTAAACGGATAAATGTACAAAAGATAACATTAGACCTAATTACAAGATTAGACCTAATTACAAAAATTACGTTTATACCCTTTTTACATGTATATCCTTTACACGCCCCCTCAAGATGGAGCACCCGTGGTGAGTGGAAAACCGGCTTAGAACTTAGATATGTTGCTCCAATGTTGTCGCAGTAGATGGTGGGTGGTGATGATGATGTGATTCCAAGCTCAGATAGTAAGGCGATGACCCAGAGGACTTCTGCGGCTGTGGACGCAATAGATCGGTATTCAGCCTCAGTAGACGAACGAGAGAGTCCGATTTGCTTGTTAGACGATCAGGAAATAGGATGCGCACCAAGGAAGAGAAGATACGCTCCGGTGGACTTGAGATCATGAGAGTCTCCAGCCCAGTCTGCATCGGTAAAGGCATGTAAGGAGAGGGTGTTGTGCGCGGATAAGAAGATACCTCGATCCTTCGTGCCAGCAAGATAACATAAGACTCTTTTAACGGCTTGCCAATGAACATCCGTGGGAGCATGCATGAATTGGGACAGCTTGTTGACGACGAAGCTTACGTCCGGTTGTGTGAGAGAGAGGTATTGTAGTCCTCCGGCAATGGACCGGTATTCCGTTGGATTGGAGAGGGAAGTACCAGTGTCAAGTGTCATATGTGATGTTGACGGCATGGGTGTAGGAACCGACTTTGATTCATGCATGAGACAGCGGTGGAGAAGATCATTGATGTACTTTCGTTGAGTCAAAAGTAGACCATCAGATGTCCGCGTTGCTTCTACCCCGAGAAAGAAATATAGGTGGCCCAAGTCTTTGATGGAGAAACGTGCGGCTAGGGCATCAATGAACTGCTGTACCCATGATGCGGAATTGCCTGTAACAACAATATCGTCAACAGAGGTGTCCGCCAGAGAGTTCGTAAAACCGCGAGCTAGGAGAAATGTGCAAAGCTCCGAATACCATGCTCGAGGGGCTTGTTTAAGCCCGTAGATTGCTCGTTGAAGTCTGCACACATGATGAGGTTGAGTTTGATCAATGAAACCCGGGGGTTGAGACATGTATACCTCCTTCGAAAGACGACCTTGAAGAAAAGCATTATTGACATTAAGTTGTCGTAGAGACCATCCGCGAGAGACAGCAATACTCAAGATGACACGAATGGTGGTAGGCTTTACAACCGGGCTGAATGTATCATGATAGTCGATGCTCGGTCTTTGATGAAACCCCTTTGCAACAAGTTGAGCTTTGAACCTTTCCACAGATCCGTCTTGTTTTTGTTTGATGCGAAACACCCATCGGAAACCAACGATATTTTTAGCTTGAGTGGCTGGAACAAGCTGCCACGTTTGATTGCGATGTAAGGCTTGTAACTCGGCATGCATTGCTTAGCGCAATGTAGGATCCTTTAAGGCTTGAGTGATATTGGCCGGTTCACTTTCTACCTGAGCAACAAGAGCAGATCGATTATTGTTCTTAGTAATATTACTCTTTGATTGAGTAACCATTGGGTGAGAATTGGTTCTAGGACGTTGTGGTGGCACGTCCAAGATGATGAGCTCAGGAGACTGTGATGATGTTGGTGGCGCAACATCTGAAGGAGTCGGAGACCGAGAGACAATATCCGAGGGTTACGGCGGCGAAGGATCCGAGCTTAGGGGCTGAGACGCCAATGGAGCAATGAGCGGCGACGAGAAGGATGGTGTAGGACTGACGCTAGGTTGAGGGTTGACAACGGTGTTTGGCATTTTGGTTTGTGGGAATAATTTGGTAGGGTCGGGAAAGGGATAGATAGACTCAATGAATTGATCATGACGTGAGACAAATATACGCGACCTAAGAGGATCAAGACAAACGTACGCACTTTGGGTGGATGAGTACCCGAGGAAGACACATGGATCACACTTGGGTTCTAATTTGTTTGCTGTATAAGGTCGTAACCATGGGTAACATAGACATCCAAAGACGCGAAGCTTAGTGTAGTTTGGTGGTTGTTGGAATAGACACTCGTAAGGGGAGGACATACTAAGGGTAGGTGTCGGGAGGCGGTTAATGAGATAAACTGCTGCGGAAAATGCATAAGACCAATAGGATAAGGGCATGGAAGAATGCGTGAGAAGGGAAAGACCGGTTTCTATGATGTGCCTATGTCGTCTTTCAGAGATGCCATTGTGTTCGGGAGTATGTGGTGGAGATGTGTAATGAGAAATGCCATTAGAGGGTAGAAAAGAAAGCAAGGCAATAAATTCACCTCTGTTGTCGGAATAAAGTGTTGAAATGCGTTTTTCGAATTTGTTTTCAACAAGTGATTTGAATTGAATGAATGTGTCACGGACTTGGGATTTTGTTTTGAGTGGATATAGCCATGATTAACGTGTAAAGTGATCTACGAAAAGGACATAATATTTAAAACCATCAATGGAATAAATAGGAGATGTCCAAACATCAGAAAAGATCACTTCAAGTGGACGAGAAGTGATAAGAGTGGAAGTTGAAAATGACAATTTGTGGCTTTTATTACGACAACAAGCATTGCAAAACAAGTGAGGGGAATCCCGAGACAATGGTAGATCAAAAGTTTTGATAACTTTATTCAAAATGAAAGACGACGGATGACCTATACGAGAACGCCACTCGGACGAAGTGGTCTTGACACTATGAAATGCATGAAAAGGAGACGGGTTACTAGATGGGACGGGCCACTCATAAACTCCATCTTTAGTGCTTCCTTTCAGAAGTTGCGCCCTCGTGCTGAGTCCTTCACCTGAAAATCATATGGAGAAAATTCAACGGATACGTCATTATTTTTGCACAACTCATGAACGGAAATCAGATTCTTGCATATCTTAGGCACACATAGAACATTCCGTAAAGATAACGGTATAGTGTTAAGAGGTATAGAGATGGAACCCGTGTGTGTGATGGATAAACCGTTGCCATCAACAACAACTACATCATCGCTGCCGCGGTAAGGAGAGTGAATGGCAAGGTTGGAGAGGTCCGACGTAATGTGATGAGACGCTCTACTATCCAGGAGCCATGAGGTTGCATCATAGGTAGAGGCAACGGAATGATGAGCTTGCGGGCGTGGCTGCCAATTCTATGAAAAATTCTGCCATGGTTGCATCGACGGGTTCTCAAGTATACCGGGTGAGGAGACAAGGCAGAAGCGCAGACAGCGTTGAACGTTGTGTCCGTGAACACCACACGCTTGAACCGGCCTTGATAGCCACGGCGTGTTGGTGAATGGTGACTAGGACGGCAAGACCAATTGGATTGGCCGGACGAGCGAGAATTCGGGCGGGACCAATTCTATGAGCGTGCGGCCTGTGATGGGAGCAACGGCCAAGAGAGGATGCGGCTCAGCAGTAGCCAATTTGGCCTCATGATTTAGAAGCTTTTCATGAACTTCTTCAACGGATGCAGCAGTATCCTTCGCTCGGATTACATCCGCAATCGGCTTGTACTCCTCGGGAAGACAATCAAGGATTGCATCGAGGAGATCTTCATGATCCAGCGATTTCCCTAAGAGGGCAAGTTCATCAGCAGTGGTCGTGATTGCACGCAAGTATTCATCAATCGATTGAGATCCCTTGGAGCACCGTTTGATTTTGTCACGAAGTTGAAGAAGATGGCCACGAGACGCTTCGCCATAGGTGTTGGCGAGTGTCTTCCACGCCTCGTAGGTAGAAAGGACGCGTGCAATGAGAGGCTGAAGGGAGGCTGATATGGCTCAAAAGAGGGCTGAGAAGAGGAGACGATCTTGTTGCTTCCATGGCTGGAAATTAGGGTTGTCAACGGACACACCATCGCGGTGGATCTTGGCCGAAGGAACAATGGAATTGTCCTCGATAAAGCATTGAAGATTGTGACCTTCAAGTAGGGCACGAATCTGAACATACAATGTGAGGAAGTTGGTCGGCGGTGTCAACGGACACACCATCGCGGTGGATCTTGGCCGGAGGAACAATGGAATTATCCTCGATGAAGCATTGGAGATTGTGTCCTTCAAGGAGGGCTCGAATCTGAATATTCCATGTGAGGAAGTTGGTTGGTGTCAGCTTGGTAATGTTGGTCATGTTGACCGTGAGAAGAGTGCTGAGCGGATGTTGTGGATCGAAAGTTGGAGCCACATCGCAGAGACGGACGGTAGGGTTACTGGTTTGGCCGGCCATGGAGGAGGGGATGGAGGCGACCGAGCAAGGGATGCAAGATTTAGGGTTAGGTGACGCAGAGACGCAAGGCGCGGGGCAAGGCACAAGTTAGGAGACGCGGCGCGAGACGAGCGGCGAGAGGCTAGGTGAGCGGCGAGAGGCAAGACGCTAGGTGAGACGCGAGGCGCGAGACGAGAACAACGGCCAGGGAGGCACGAGGCGAGGACGACGGCCAGGGAGATGCGTAAGATTCTGGGTTGGAGGCTTTTTGTGAGGGCTGGGACGACGGCAAGGGAGGAGAAAAAGAAGGTGAACGGCGGAGGAGAAGAGGAAAGGTGAACGGCGGCCACAGAAGAGGAGGAGCGGCGGCGGTTTGAAGAAGAGGAGGGCCGGCCGAGAAATTCAAAATTTAGGGTTAGGGTTGTCGTTAGACCTAATCGACTTTGATACCATGATAATTTGAATTCTGAATGATTTCATTAGAATGAGCCTAAACGGCTATATGTACAAAAGAGAACATTAGACCTAATTACAAGATTAGACCTAATTACAAAAATTACATTTATACCATTTTTACATGTATATCCTTTACATTACGTCTCTCTGCTGTGTGTTTTTCTTTTTTCTGCGTTTTCAGTCTGAATCCTCTTTTGCTTTGCTCCTCTCTCTTCTCTTTCCTCTTCTCTTTTCTTTCCTTTTTTTCCTCTTTAACCGAGTGTTTGCCATTCTTCTATCATAAGTTTCCATTTGTTTTCTGTGGTTGAATCTTTCCTTTTACATTTTGGCGCGTGCAGGTTAAACATGCTCGACTGGGCACAATAGTGAGCTCGGTCGGGCACTTCATCTAATCCTAGCCCGGTCGGGCTCCATGCATGCCCGAGTCGTGCTGCTCATTCGGGAAAGTTACTATCTTCACAAGCCCAGTTGGGCTGGTATGACTGCACAGACGGCTGCTTGTTAGTTCCAGGAGCACGAGCGGGCTTTGTGTGCTACACGCTTGGGCTGGTCATTCTGGAATCAAGAGCACGGGCGAGCTGTATTGGTTGCACAGTCGGGCACCTCACCTCCCTTGTGTGCCCGGTCGTGCTCTTGGGGTGATGTAAGAAATTGATCGTGTTTGCTCGTGTTTGCTTGTGCTCGTGTTTGATATCTTCATTTCCTGCAAATACACGAGAACACCATGCCCGATCGGGCATCATTCCAGCCACACAGCACGCACGACTTGCCCTAGCCGCACCTGAGCAGGCACACTCACTACCCGAGCGGGTCGCGGCCCATATCTGCATATTAAGTTAAGTTAACTTAACTTAAAACAAAGGGAAGTCGGTGGGGCAATTAAGGAACAATTGGACCGACTTAGGAGGCTTAAAAAGGAGGCAAAAAGACGTCATTACAGCAAGCTTACTCCCGGAACCACTTTTGATCTATTTTGAATGTATCTTCCCGTTTTAGTTCATCTATTCTCTATCTGAGCACTTAATTTACTTGTGTTTACAAAGGCCACGTAAATGCATGTGTTAGAGATTAGGAGAAGGACCGAAAGGAGAATTCTAATCCTAGAAAGTCAGGTTTAGAACAACCGAGGTTAGGCCACGAAAGTAGGGTAGCAACGGTTGAGGGTGAACGGGCGAATCACAGAGTCTATGGGTTTAGTTCAAGGTGTCAGCCACGAAAGTAGGGGGCAGCTTGTCTAGATCACGTGTCTATGCCTTGAGAGAGGGTAGATATCATGTTAGGATCGTCCGCCTTAGATAGCTTTAACTGGGATTGCATGAGAGATAGGTTGATCCTCGGTTTCGGTAGTCTTGTGGTGAAACCGGATTCCTAGGACGTTTGTCTTATCGTTAGAACCCAAGTAGTTTATTTACTTTCAGTATTTCATTCCTCATCCACATTCTTTTGTTAGCAAGTTTGATTCGTATTTCGGGTTTAGGTAGTGTTGCGTAGTCTCTGTGGGATCGACACCTAAAATACTACACACGTGTCGTGCACTTGCGGGTAGATTAGGTTATTTAACTCTGATATACGCATCATGTTTACGAATTACCACGTATATGCATGTGTTAGGGATTAGGAGAAGGACTGAAAGGTGAATTCTAATCCTAGAAAATAAGGCTTAGAACAACCGAGACTAGGTCAAGAAAGTAGGGTAGTAAAGGTTGAGGGTTGTATCGGGTCATGAATCGTAACGGGGTTTAGTTGGGGTGTCAGCCATGAAAGTAGGGGATGACTCAATCTATTCACGTTCCTATGCCTTGAGAGAGGGTAGGTTCGACATTATGATTGTCCGTCTTAGATATCTTGATAGGGAATGCACGATTAGATAGATCGGAGATAGGTTTTGGAAGCTATGCGGTGAAACCGGTTTCCCTAGGGTGTTTGTCTCTTTGTTTAGAACTCACTTATCCATTGCATCATCATATTTGCATATCTTATCCTTATTCTTTCTCATCAAGCTTTGGTTCTACTTTTGATTTTTAGATCGTGTTACATTAGTCCTCGTGGGATCGACACCTTAACTACTACACACGTGCCGTGCATTTACGGGTAGTCTTAGGTTAACTTGTTAACTTGACACGCATCAAGTTTTTGGCACCGTTTCCGGGGAGTAATTTTCAACACGTTTAGGAATTCGGATTTAGAATCATGCTTGTTTTTGTTTTCTTTTTCTTTTTATTTTTTTTGTTTCTTTCTACTAATTCTTTTTACTTGTCTTTCGTAGGTGCATGACCCGATCTTAAGGTAATTCGAATTCGCATCGAATCAACCCTAAGTTTGAGAGAAAAATGAATAAGCAAAAGAAGGGAAAGGGAGAACAAAGGGTAGATACGACCAATCCACGAACGATGAACAATCAAAACGATTTATTATGGTCACGGACAGCCGCAATTACCCATTGGTAATGTGGCACAATTACAACAACAGCAGGCTCCTCCACCACATTGTCTCCGTGATTACGTGGTGCCAAACATGAGCAATGTCCAAACTACAATAAGGATGCCCGCTGTTGCGAGGGAGCATTTCGAGATCAAGCCCGCGATGATCAACATGTTATACCAAAAATAGTTTATGGGCGGCAATCACGAAGACCCTCATCAACATCTACGAGACTTCCTAGAGCTATCAAGAACATTCAAAATTCATGGAGTCTCGGAAGATTTGTTTTGCTACGTCTCTTCCCCTTCTCCATTGGGGGATGAGCGAAAACGTGGCTACAATCTCTTTCCGCTGGTTCGATGACTTCATGGGACCAGCTTTGCACAACATTCCTATCACGGTTCTTCCCTCCGAGCAAGACGATTCAAATGTGAGGAGAAATCACTATGTTTAGAAGCCGAGAGGGAGAGACGTTATTTGAGACATGGGGAAGATTCAAGGACCTTTTGCAAATGTGTCCTCATCACATTCTAGAGTAGTGGTACGTGATTCAAACATTCTACAACGGGATCACGTATGAGCATAGAACGACGTTAGACAATGCTGCTCGAGGATCATTCATGGACTTAAGAGTAGAAGAGGTATACGAGCTTATCCATAATCTTTCCATGAACCACACTATGTGGTCTAGACCAAAAAGTATGCCGAGAAAGACACGAGGTCTTATGGGCGGTGTGGTGAATGCCATCTATTGTGCAAATTGTGGAGAAACCGATCATATGGCTTACCAATGCACAATGCAAGAAGGCATGGAGCAAGTGAGCTACACCCAACAACAAGGCAATACGCAATTCGGGAACACATACAATCCAAATTCACTACTAGAAATTTTTAATTTAGGGACGAAAATTCGGGACGGATAAATTCCGAACGGAAATTTCGACCCGTCCTTAAATTCTGGACGAATTTTAATCCGTCCGTAATTTAAAGACGAATTTATTTCAGTTCCTATTTCCGGACGGATTAAGGACTACCATAAATTAGTCCCTAAATTCCGGACGGATTAGATACGAATTTTAATTTTTTATTTGTTTTTTATCACTTTTCATTTTTTTACAAAAAAAATCTGGACGGACTAAAAATCCGTCCAAAAATTAGGGACAGATTTTTATACCCGTCCGGAATATTTTATTTTTTTTATTTTGTTTGGAAAAAATCCAAACGACTTGTGTCTGTCCGGAATTGATTACAAATAAAACAAAAAATATAGAAATTAACTAGTTTACCTCTCGTGTAAACTGTTCCTTAGCCAGACTCTTCTCTTTATTTATCCATTTCTCTAGTTAATTGTTCTCTCTCCGGTTTCGGATTTTCGTTGCGATTTGAAAGTTTTTGCTTCACTTTATGTTTTTTTTGCGATAACCTTGTAATGGAGGTGACGGCGGTGGTGTAGGCGAAGAGGGGAGGTTAGATTTCATCGGCTTTGCTTCATGTTCGATGTCGTTGCATAGATAGATGTTAGATTTCATCGGCTCTAGAGGTTGAGATCTGTATCCTTTTTTTGTAAAATCGGTAATTTGGTTCACATGAAATCAAGGACAGAAACTCGGCTTGGGACATTCCCAGTAAGCTTCAGAAAATCAAGGACAGAAACTCGGCTTCTTTGTCTCGTAAGCGTCTCTACTCACCAGACAATGAACAAAGATGTTCTCTACGTATTGATTGTGGTTTAGTTCCTGCGAACGATCTGCCACCCTTGTTCCTCGCGACCCCTTGTTACAAGAATAGTAAATCCACAAAGTGGTGGAGGCAACGAGGGGAGGTGGCGACGACGGCTGCGACGGAGGCGGAGGCAACGATGGCGGTGGATAAGGAGGCGACACAGAAGAGGAGGCGGCATCGGAAGCAGTGGAAGAGGGTAACAACATCGGCATAACTTTTTTAAAATTTTTGTAATTATTTTTAATTTTTTTTATTTCTTAAAAATTTTTCTTTTTTATTTTCAGAAAAATTTCCGGACGGAATTATCCGTCCTGAAATTTTTTTTTTCTTTTTCCCAAAAACATTAGGGACGTTTTAAGGACAGCTAAATCCGTCCGGTATTTCGGAAGAATTCCGGATGGATATTAATTACCGACGTTCATTTATGGACCGAAAAAATCCATCCGGAAAGCGTCTGGAAATCGTTTTCCAGACCAATTAAGGACGGATTTTGCTGTCTGTAAATTTAATTTTTCTTGTAGTGATTGGAGGAATCACCCGAATCTCTCGTATCGCACAGACCAACTGGTGAAATATTCGGGTTTTTAGCAAAGGCAACAACCATATCAGCAATCGCAGCCACTCCAGCAAGCTCCTCAAGCTCCTTCGTCAAGTCTTGAGGCAGTGATGCTTGAGTTCATCAAAGAGCAAAGGCAACAACAATCAACTCAAGATAAATTTAACTCAGAAATGAGGACAACAATTGGTGAGTTAAAAACACAAATGGACTCCTTGAGCACGCATGTGAAAATGCTAGAAGACTCAATTGCACACTAGACTGCATCATCCTCTTGAAATCCCGGGATGCTACCCGGAAAGCCTGATCTCAACCCAAGAGAGCACGCTAACGCTTTTACCTTGTGCAACGGTAATGTGATTGAGAGTACACCCCCAAAAGAGCAAGAAAAGGCTGCTGGAAAGACAGAGGACAAGGGAAAGGGCATTGCAATCATGGAGGGAACTGCACCAGATTTAGAGAAGCCATACGTTGCTCCACTGGTGTATGTACCTCCTGTATCGTTTCCTAGACAGTTGGTGAGCAGCAAGAATGAAGTGGGATACGGACGATTCAGACCAAATTCAACGCGGATGTGGGGACATCGATTAGTGAGATTAAAACTCAAATGGAGTCTCTCAGTACACATATGAAGACTCCATAGCACAACAGGCTGCCTCATCCTCTCGGAATCCCGGACAACTTCCCGGTAAGCCTGATCTTAACCCGAGAGAGTACGTGAATGCTATTTATGTGTGCGGCGGTGATGTGGTTGAGAATTCTCCCTCGAATGAGCGAAGGGATGCTGCTGGTACGTCTTTAGATAGAGCAAGAGGTAAGGTTGTGATTATGGAAGGAGTCGAACCAGATTTAGATAAGCCATACGTTGCTCCTCCGGCGTACATACCTCCGATACCATATCCTCAACGATTGGTAAGCAGTAAGAACCAAGAGAGAGTGGGCAGATTTATAGAAGGTCTCAAGAAGTTATACATCAACATGCCATACGTAGAAGCCCTCCAAAAGATGCCTAATCGTGCCAAATTCATCAGAGAGGTATTTTCCAAAGAAAAGCATATCGAAGAAAACGAGACAGTAGCACTCACCGAGGAATGCAGTGCAATTCTTCAGAACAAGCTGCCACCTAAGCTAAAGGACCCCGGAAGCTTCTCCATCCCATGCAAAATAGGTAATCTCGATATTGAAAATGCTTTGTGTGATTTAGG
>CM071863.1:53153271-53169352 GCA_036759665.1 Gynandropsis gynandra
AAGCTTCAGCTCTTCAATTTGTATGAACGGGAATTTTAGGGAGGACAGCCAGGAACCTTCCCCGAAAATTCAAAGAAGGCTGCACCCCCACTTGCACGAGGTAATGAAAAAAGATGTCATTAAACTTTTCAACGCAGATACCCCTTATCCAACCTTGGACAGCGAGCAAGTGAATTCCGTGCATGTTGTGCCTAAGGGATGGCATGACAAGAAGACCCTACCTCATGACTTCCAATGAGGTGATTTCGTTCCACTTTCTAATTCTCGACCTAAGTCTTTCTCGGGCAACCTACTGCCTTGTTGGTCTGATCCTTTTCAGGTACGAGACGTGGAACTATGGAGTGATGCGGATGACACGTTCAACGCCAATGGACAGCGGCTTAAGCTCTACCAAGCCGCTCAACCGATCGAAAGTGGAAACTCCATTTCCCTTTCCGATCCACCCGTCGCGCACGCATGAGGAATGGAGACGTCTCTTCCCCTTCTCCATTGGGGGACGAGCGAAAACGTGGCTACAATCTCTTTCCGCTGGTTCGATGACTTCATGGGACCAGCTTTGAACGACATTCCTATCACGGTTCTTCCCTCCGAGCAAGACGATTCAAATGTGAGGAGAAATCACTATGTTTAGAAGCCGAGATGGAGAGACGTTATTTGAGACATGGGGAAGATTCAAGGACCTTTTGCAAATGTGTCCTCATCACATTCTAGAGTAGTGGTACGTGATTCAAACACTCTACAACGGGATCACGTATGAGCATAGAACGACGTTAGACAATGCTGCTCGAGGATCATTCATGGACTTAAGAGTAGAAGAGGTATACGAGCTTATCCATAATCTTTCCATGAACCACACTATGTGGTCTAGACCAAAAAGTATGCCGAGAAAGACACGAGGTCTTATGGGCGGTGTGGTGAATGCCATGTATTGTGCAAATTGTGGAGAAACCGATCATATGGCTTACCAATGCACAATGCAAGAAGGCATGGAGCAAGTGAGCTACGCCCAACAACAAGGCCATACGCAATTCGGGAACACATACAATCCAAATTCACTACTAGAAATTTTTAATTTAGGGACGGAAATTCGGGACGGATAAATTCCGAACGGAAATTTCGACCGTCCTTAAATTCTGGACGAATTTTAATCCGTCCGTAATTTAAAGACGAATTTATTTCAGTTCCTATTTCCGGACGGATTAAGGACTACCATAAATCAGTCCCTAAATTCCGGACGGATTAGATACGAATTTTAATTTTTTATTTGTTTTTTTTATGACTTTTCATTTTTTACAAAAAAAAATCCGGAGGGACTAAAAATCCGTCCAAAAATTAGGGACAGATTTTTATACCCGTCCGGAATATTTTATTTTTTTTATTTTGTTTGGAAAAAATCCAAACCACTTGTGTCTGTCCGGAATTGATTACAAATAAAACAAAAAATATAGAAATTAACTAGTTTACCTCTCGTGTAAACTGTTCCTTAGCCAGACTCTTCTCTTTTTTTATCCATTTCTCTAGTTAATTGTTCTCTCTCCGGCTTCGGATTTTCGTTGCGATTTGAAAGTTTTTGCTTCACTTTATGTTTTTTTGCGATAATCTTGTAATGGAGGTGACGGCGGTAGTGTAGGCGAAGAGGGGAGGTTAGATTTCATCGGCTTTGCTTCATGTTCGATGTCGTTGCATAGATAGATGTTAGATTTCATCGGCTCTAGAGGTTGAGATCTGTATCCTTTTTTTGTAAAATCGGTAATTTGGTTCACATGAAATCAAGGACAGAAACTCGGCTTGGGACATTCCCAGTAAGCTTCAGAAAATCAAGGACAGAAACTCGGCTTCTTTGTCTCGTAAGCGTCTCTACTCACCAGACAATGAACAAAGATGTTCTCTACGTATTGATTGTGGTTTAGTTCCTGCGAACGAAGGTCAATGGGTAGTTCTGCGAATAGAGGTGACGGCGGTGGTGGAGGCAACGAGGGGAGGTGGCGACGACGGCTGCGACGGAGGCGGAGGCAACGATGGCGGTGGATAAGGAGGCGACACAGAAGAGGAGGCGGCATCGGAAGCAGTGGAAGAGGGTAACAACATCGGCAGAATTTTTTTAAAATTTTTGTAATTATTTTTAATTTTTTTGTATTTTTTAAAAAGTTTTCTTTTTTATTTTCAGAAAAATTTCCGGACGGAATAATCCGTCCTGAAATTTTTTTTCTTTTTTCCAAAAAAATTAGGGACGTTTTAAGGACAGCTAAATCCGTCCGGTATTTCGGAAGAATTCCGGACGGATATTAATTACCGACGTTCATTTATGGACCGAAAAAATTCATCCGGAAAGCGTCTGGAAATCGTTTTCCAGACCAATTAAGGACGGATTTTGCTGTCTGTAAATTTAATTTTTCTTGTAGTGATTGGAGGAATCACCCGAATCTCTCGTATCGCACAGACCAACTGGTGAAATATTCGGGTTTTCAGCAAAGGCAACAACCGTATCAGCAATCGCAGCCACTCCAGCAAGCTCCTCAAGCTCCTTCGTCAAGTCTTGAGGCAGTGATACTTGAGTTCATCAAAGAGCAAAGGCAACAACAATCAACTCAAGATAAATTTAACTCAGAAATGAGGACAACAATTGGTGAGCTAAAAACACAAATGGACTCCTTGAGCACGCATGTGAAAATGCTAGAAGAATCAATTGCACACTAAACTGCATCATCCTCTTGAAATCCCGGGATGCTACCCGGAAAGCCTGATCTCAACCCAAGAGAGCACGTTAACGCTTTTACCTTGTGCAACGGTAATGTGATTGAGAGTACACCCCCAAAAGAGCAAGAAAAGGCTGCTGGAAAGACAGAGGACAAGGGAAAGGGCATTGCAATCATGGAGGGAACTGCACCAGATTTAGAGAAGCCATACGTTGCTCCACTGGTGTATGTACCTCCTGTATCGTTTCCTCGACGGTTGGTGAGCAGCAAGAATGAAGTGGGATACGGACGATTCATAGAGATCCTCAAGAAGCTACACATTAACATACCATTCGTAGAGGCCCTCTAACAAATGCCCACATACGCCAAATTCCTTAAAGAGATCCTATCCAATAAGAGGCGTACTGAAGAAAGTGAGACGGTAGCACTTACCGAGGAATGCAGCATCATTCTTCAAAACAAGCTGCCACCAAAGTGAAAAAGACCCCGGAAGCTTCTCCATACCATGCACCTTAGGGAACATCGACATAGACAAAGCCTTGTGCGATTTGGGAGCAAGTGTGAGCCTTATGCCACACACGATATTCAAGCGGATGAACTTTGGAGATCTAAAACCTACGAAGATGTCTTTACAACTCGCGGATCGTTCGGTAAGATATCAGGTGGGAATTTTCGAGAATATTCCCACCAAGGTAGGTAATCTTTGTATACCCGCTGATTTTGTTGTACTTGATATTGAAGAAGATGCTAGGGTACAAACGATGTGAAGACCAATATGTTTTCATGGTCTAGATTCAAAGGTCGGTTGAAGATGGTCATCTTATACTTTTTGTATACGACCATTGGAGGAAAGAATAGATTCAATGGTCTCATCAACTATTTTTTGGTGTGAATTATCATTGAAATGGAAGCTTGCACCAATTTTCAGTGGGGGAAGTTTCATATTTCTTTAGGTTCTTCGTGACAATCATCGCATGCTCACCAAATTTAACAGCAAAGTGAAGAAAACCTGGACATTTTTCGGGTTCAATTTTCCATTGGAGATAAGTGTAAATTCATTTAATTTTATTGGTTGTACTCCTTTGCCTAGTTTAATAATTTGTGTCTAAAATTTTTAATAGTTTTTTATATATGATAGTGTTCTGGTAGTGGCACAGATATTTCGAATACCCAAGGAGGATGCACAATTCTTCGAATGCCCAAGGATGTTCAAGACGAAATACAAACCTAAAAATATGCATGTATACATCTTGAAATATTTAAGCAAAGAAATTAAGGATATAAAAGGTAGTCTATTCCTCACCAATTTCTAACAATGTTGTGATACAACATGTACAAAGTTGTGGTAAAATTTGTACAAATTGTATGGTACAATATGTACAATGTTTGTCGTATGAAGTGTACAACGTGTGTGATACAACATGTGTTGTACAACGTTTACTTGCGCAAAGGTTATACACAGCTTGTGGCATAACATTCATGCTAAGTACTTTAACAAATGTTGTACACACACATTGTTTACAATGTTCATGGAAGAACTTAGCACAAACGTTGTACACAACATGTGTAGAACATTCGTGGTAGTACTTAGCATGAATGTTTTACACAATATGTGCATATAATATTCATGCTAATACAACGTTTACCAAACATGTTGTGCATATTGTACCACAAAAGTTATACACATTGTATCACAATGTTGTACACATTGTATCACATACGTTGTATACTAACACTTCATATTCTTATTGATTCTAATAAATACTTAGCATGAATGTTTTACACAATATGTGCATATAATATTCGTGCTAATACAACGTTTACCAAACACGTTGTACATTTTGTACCACACAAGTTATACATATTGTATCACAATGTTGTACACATTTATCACATACGTTGTAAACTAACACTTCATCTTCTTCTTGATTCTAATAAGTACTAACACTTCTTCTTCTTTTTCACTTTCAAGACATCAACAGTATTGTCAACCCCAATGTACATAAGTTCATGTAAACAACAACTCTCGAGCCGGACAAAGTTGATCAAGCTGTAGATGACTTAATATCTAGGTCAAGTAGAAATTTTCCGGTTTTCTTTCAATACCCTTAATGATATTGAGCTCGCGGTCAGAAACCTTGAAAATTGTCCTATTAAAGGTGAATCACGGTCATTGGAGACAAACACACGATTCGCCTACCTCCAATACATTGTCCCTCGCAATCGAGGATGCCCCTTATTCTCCCCCTAAATCCAGGATGCCTCACAAAAAACTCCCCAACAATGGATGCCCCCAAAAAACTCCTTCACGATCTAAAGATGCCCTATTTAAAGTTGTGTACGCAAGGGTGATACAGCAAGTCAATGGACGTCTTAACAATATTGAAGAAGTCAATGGACGTCCAATATTCTTGAAAACATTTTAACAGTTTTGAAGAATGTTTCAAAAGTGTTGAAAAAGTCAAAGGACGTCTAACCAGTGTTTAATAATGTCTCAACAGTGTTGAAAAAGTCAATGAATGTCTTAATATTTTTCAAGAATTTTCAACAGTTTTGTAGAACGTTTCAAGAATATTTATAAAGAAGAAGAAGCTATTTATGATGACTGTGAAAAAGAAGATAGGTCAGGGTAAGTTGATCGAAAGTCTCAAACAACGTGTGCGTACAACGTTCATGCTAATACTTAAAACGAACATTATATAAAACGTGTGTGAACAACATTCGTGCTAAGTATTAACACAAACGTTGTACTAATGTTGTATACAACATTCGCACTAAGTACTACCGCAAACATTGTGTACAATGTTCATGGACAAACTTAGTACGAACGTTGTGCACTCACATTGTGTACAACATGTGTGATGAGATCATCAGTTCTAGAAGGAGAAATCCAAAGCAAGTATCGATTGGAGATGACTCATACCACAGTCTAGAGCAGATCACCAAAATTGACTACCACTGTGGACTGCCTACTGGTTACGATTTGATGATGAATCTCTCACAATGGAGAAGGAATGATGAGATCATCGATAACGCCACCGCACCAAAGGTTGGTCACACTGATGAGGTGATAAACAAAGGGACTAAAGGGACAAAGCTTTCCTGAGGCCTATTTGCACATGGTCGAATCAAAAGCTCGCAGAACAAGCCTTCAATGGTAGATTAAGACTTACTAAACCATAATGAGGATTTACCAATGGGCTAAAGCCACATGAATATGGAATGATGAGAGAGAAAGATCTTAGCTCATCACGTCCAACAGATAGGAAATCGCCCAAGCATTTCAATATTCCTCCAAGTCCTCTATTTTCCTCCAACAATGATACCAAATACCATATCCCATATTAAGGAAAACCCACATCAATTTTTATATTGAATTAGATCGAAACCCGCACCATGAACACCGAGGGGCTCGGGTGATACGGATAAAGAAAGATGGGAAATAAATATCTTATTCCATGGCTGGAAAATATCACCTAAAGCTGATATTATTCCACTAGATCATCTAGTTTCATATTTTAAACTTCTTGTATGATTAGAAAATCTTTCCAAGCCAATCATATCCCACTAGATTATCTACTTTTCTCTCCAGAAGATTATCAATGACTAGAAAATCTTCCTAACAACAAGTAGATATTTATGCATTATTTGTGTTTTTATGCTGAGCTTCTCCTATAGAAAGGATCAATCCATTTGTAATAAATAGACCTACTTTGATAAGAAATGAACCCCTATGTTTTTTTTATCATTTTAAAAACCGTGTTAACTACCATCAACAACCTCTCCCACCATCACCGGATGAATCTTGAACAGTGTCCTTAGGCCAATCCAGAGATCTTCCACCATCCACAGTCAACAAACGAATCCTTGAAGAGTACCCTTATGCCAATCAAGAGATCTTCATTGACCGATGAATTCTATTTGAATGATTGAGGTTAATACATTCTTCATACACATCTTGAGATCCAACACCCGAAATGTGTATCGATGTGTGCTAAGTACTAGCATTAAAGTTGTATATACACATAGTGTACAACGTTTGTGGAAAAAACTTAGCACAAACATTGTATACTCACGTTGTGTACAACATTTGTGCTAACTAGAACCATGAATGTTGTACACATAGTACAACGTTCATGCTAAGTTTGTCCATGAACATTGCACCACATGTTGTACAATATTGTATGTTGCACCACACGCTATATAATATTGCATATTGCACTAGACGTTGTACAACGTTATGGCACAAGAAGAAGAAAAATAAGAACTAGAATGCATGTGAAGAAGAAGAAGAAGAAGAAGGAGAAGGAGGAGGAGGAGGAGGAGGAGGAGGATGAGGAGGAGAGAAAAATTGGATTTTTGAGAAAGCAAGATGCCCGAGTCTGTTGTGCGAGGTTGCAGAAGAGATGGAAGCTGTGAGGAGAGGAGTTTTTCTTGTTAAACTGGCTAGGTAAAAATAACAGTTACATACACAATGCATCGACCAATCAGAATACACAGTGCATCGGCCAATCTGAATGAACATTATATTGATCAATCAAAATGCACAATACATCGATCAATCAGAAGGTTTTATTTTTTACTAATGAAATCGCAATAAATTTTAAAAGGAATGAAGGATATTTTTGGTTTACATTATTATTATTATTATTAGTACTATTTTTATTATTCTTATTATTATTATTATTATTATTATAAAAGGGAATGTATGTTGGGATTAATTTTAGTCAAATGTCACGCAAGAAAATTGTTACCTAATGTTATCTCAGAATGAAATCTGAACTAGACCAGAATGTGACAAATGATGGGCGGAGACAAGAAAACGGAGCAGACAGAGAGAGGAAGTTGATGCCGCGAGGAGAAAGGGAGCGGGCGGAGAAAACAAAGACGACGAACGGAGACAAGAACGAAGATGGAGTATACCATAAGTACCAAGAAGACAGACGACACAAGGTGATAAGAAGTGTAGGCGATGAGAAAAAAAGAAGTCACACTTGCCTCTAATGTTTTTCGTTTTTTTAGATTGTTCGGGTATTCGGGTTCTCTTTAATCCGACCTGAAACGAATCCGAACGGATTCTCAAATTTGAATTCATATGTGTTTTTCGGATAACCTATATAATATATAGATTAGATTTTTCGGAATAGATTCGATTATCTGAAAGGGTAAAGGATTCGTCCCTTTTTATCTAAATAAAAAATTTGACATTCTTTTGTATAGAGGATGGCCAAGAAAAATACCACGACCTTACAAGAGAGATCCACGCTTGTCCAGAGGACTACAACGTACAGAGAAGAAGTTTATATGAAGGGCGAAATGTTTTGTCTGAGAAAAGAGGCTGAGAGTGGGGGAGGGGTTCGACAGGAGATATACAACCATTGAAACTGAATGGGCACGGTCACATAGCTTCTGTGTTAGGTCTAAACCATGAATGAGCTTTCATTGAGGTGTATAATTCCTTATTACGGTTGAATCTGATAGGCCTATTAATAAATAGTTTAGATGGAGTTTAACATTTGCACGTGTTTTTTTATGTGTTGAATAGGCACATAAATACTGTGAGAAACAATTGATATAGAGCTTTGATTGAGGAATGAGATAAAGTTTCACAAAGATATTCAATGATGTAGTGGTGGAAGTTATCGATCGATACTCTACTTTAAAAGAGGAATGAGTTTATGTTTTGATCTTTTAGGATGACCGAGAAATCAGATATGATCTATGATACACAATATATGCTCTAGTAGAAGAAACCATATAAATATGTATGCTTGTGAACCTTATAGAAGATGCCAACATCTCTTGTATCACTTAGATATCGTAGAACTCGTTTGATAGTTTTCTGATGTTCACTTGTAGATACATGCATGAACTAAGATAAGCGATTAACCACAAAACAAATATCAAGCCTGATAAGTGTCAAGTACCATAGACTTCCAACAAGAACATGATATTCCATTGGATCGTGAGTGGTGTGTCATCACCGATGGAAACAATGAGTGCTAGAAGCCATTGGAGTAGGAACGAGCTTCACATCGTGCATTTTGGCTTGTTGAAGAATGTTAGTGATGTACTTCCTTTGAGAAAGATGAAATCCTTTAGGAGATCGTGTAACTTATATTCTGTAAAGTAACATAACTCTCTGAGATCTTTAATAGAAAACCTTTCACCAAATGTGGTGATGACTTCTTTTACAATGGAAGAGGAGTTGCATGTGACAAGAAGGTCATCAACATAGGCAAAAACATATATGTTAACATTATCAATGTGTAGAACAAAGAAGAAGCATCAGCCAGAGAATTATGGAAGCTTTGAGATATAAGATTGTTTCGCAACTCTGAATACCATGCACATGGAGCTTGCTTGAGACCATAGAAATCTTGTGAAGACGAAAACATGAGTGAGTCTATCACATTAAAAAAACCAACTATTTGTGTCATATAAACCTCATCCATAATATGGCCTTGAATAAATGCATTATTGACATCCACTATAATATATTCTAGCCCTTTGAAACTACATGTCTGATGACCATTCGAATCGTAGTAAGCTTGACTATTGGACTAAATATTTCTAGGAATTCAATACCTAGACATTGATGAAAACTCTTCACCACTCGCCTTACTTTGTATCGATTGATTGTCCCATATGGATTGTGTTGATGCTAAAAATACATGTGCAACCAATAACATTGATAGCTTTCATTACAAGTACTAATTCCTATGCACCATTTTTTAATAGAGCATTAAATTCTTCACACATAGTTTGTCGTCAATTGGGATCCTTGAAAGCTTGTGTGGCGTTCGATGACTCTGGTGAACTTGTTTTTGTATGACATAAGTAAATCGTATGGATAGCATCACAATGTCATTCTTAGATCTCAAGATAATCAGATGAACATTGGATGTTGCATGAGCTGTATTCTCCACATCCCTAACATTTTGCAAGAAAGAACTACTCGATGGATCCGAAAGTGTTGTCTCAATGTTAGATGGTGAAGGATAATTTCTTAGGGACGAAAAATATTGTTGGACAAGTGGAACTACAAACATTAGAACATGAGTTACACAAGGTTGGGAAGAGTCAAGGTTTGGCGAGGAATGATCAATAGTCGCAGACATAGACGACATTGATACGAAGATAGGGGTATGGAATGATAGATTCATGAAAGATGACATGATGCGATACATAGAAACGAGATGTAATCATGCCAAGGCAAATATATGCATTCCGAGTATCGGAGTACCCGAGAAAGACCCGTTATGTTCGGGTGAGTGGAAGGAGTAGTAAAGTGAGAGATGCCTTGAGATGTAAGAAATAGATGAAGACCAATATACTCGCCACAATTATCGGTATACAAACAGTTAATTTTGGTTTGGAATCTTTGTTAAATGTGGTTTTTTAAGTGTTTAAATGTGGTTAGAACATCAAATTTTTGTTTGAGAGAAAAGAGCCATGTGTGTTAATTATAATGATATACAAAAATAACATACTATTTGTAGCTATCTAAAGATAGAATAAGGGAGGTCCAAACATCGGAAAATATGTAATCAAGTGGTCGAGATGATGGAATAGTGGACTAAAAAAATAAAAGCTTATGACTTTCATTATTTGAGCATGCACTACAAAGACAAAAGATTTGACGTAGACAAAGGAAGAGAAATTTGAGAAATCAACTGTTTGAGAGTATGTAAAGCTATATAACCTAGACGTGAATGCCACTCAGAACTAGTGGTTTTTATATAGAAAAGGTCAAAGGAGAAGATGGGACATATTAATGGTTTGACTGTGACGACCACTTGTAAATACCAATTCCAGTTTCATCTTTCAAGAGTTTTGGCCCTGGGCGTAAACTTACACAATTGGTTACCGAGAGTAAATTCTTCTATATAGAAGAAAAAAAGAATATCATCAAGCCGTAAATAGTAATGTGTAAAAGGAACCGATGAAGAACCTATATGAGTGATGGGTAGACCAGATTCGTTGCCTATAACAACTTCCTCACCACCTTGATAAGGACTGTGCAAAGATAGATTTTGAATGCGATGTAAGGCTCCACTATCAATAAGCCATAATCCAAAGTCATGTGGTGTTGTGTCCATGTGATACGCTTGAGGCTGTCACAATTGACATGATGGACGCCACTAGTTGCACGAGGAATGACACCACGATTGCGAAGAAATGGTTCCCATTGTGGTGATAAGATGAAATTGAGGGCACTTCTTCGCTATGGATTTGAGTGTCACATGCTTGGAAATGCCCATGATAGGGTTTCGTTGTGTGACATTAAAGACATGGCCACAAAGATCCACTACTCATGTCACCACGAGATCTCAAGGATATTGAATTCCGATTGTTTGAGCAAGAGCGACCATGCACATTATATGTTGTCAACGAGGAAGAGGACACTTTTGAGATAAGTGCTCGGATCTTAGCTTTATGATTGAGTTTGATAACACGTAAAGTGTATCAATTTTAGGTTAGGTATTAGTGTCATTTTGCATATATTTCTTAGTTAGAGTTACATTTCCGATATGATTCTCTTTTACATAAGCTCATTTTGTTGGTTTTCAGGTTTTAAGGCGTCAAGGCCTAAACGAGCATAAAAAGGCGAATTCCCGAGTAAAACCACACAAATTGAAGATAAATTCACTTGGAACCGAAATCAAGCCTCAGAACTCAAAGGAACACCCGAGCAACGAGCGGAAAAGAGAAAAAACAAGAACTGAAGAGTGCCCGCTCGGGCACTGAGGTCTACCCGCTCGGGTAAAACCTACGGGGTTTATTTGCAACACCTTGCACGACCCGGGCACGGAGACAACATGATCGGGTAGTGATACCCGATCGGGCACAACAAGGTACCCGCTCGGCATTAATTCGTCCAAAAAATCCCCGAGAGTTTACACGACTCGGGCTGTTCAACCACGCGATCGGGTGCTGATGCCCGATCGGGCATGACGGAGTACACGACCGGGCACACCTCTGCACGACCGGGTAAAAGGTGTACCAGAGCGGGCCGCCTTTCTCGCAACAACCTTGATTTTGAATTCAAACGAGCAAATTAATAGGCTAGAACGGATCTAGACGCAAGGGGGCGACGTGGAGGGCAAGGAAAGGCTTGGAAATCATCAGGAAAGGCTAGGGAGATGCTGGAGAATGAGAGAAGCATCAATCCACACATTGGTAACACAATAGGGAAGATCGAGGCATCGAGTTTCCTAGGGTTTATCATGTTTAGGGTTGTGTTATTTCCTTTGTCTGTAATCTCCATGAGTGAGTAGATTCTCAACTATGGGTTAGGGATATCAGATTGTAACGGATGTACAAACTTATGTGTTAATGCTTAGATCTATTGTATTTATCTTGATATACGGTTCTACAATCAACACCGTAAACGTCTATACTAGTGCTGCCTGCTCAGTAACATAGGAATTCATATTTTTCCGGAAGGTTAAAGTATGAGTCCGGAACGGTTGAGTTATAGGTGAAGTTCGATTAATGAGAATCTGACCGGTCGGTTAATCGACTTAGGAATTAGGATTGCGGTTCGTAAAGCTGCCATAATACGGGTTAATCACTACTGGAAGGTAGGGTTGCACGTACTCATAGTTAGGAGGTCTAGGCTCGGCAGAATCATTCCTCACCTTAGAGCATGAATTTCTCGATATCAAGATAATTCGATAGGTTTATGATCTTTAGTTGTTACATCCATACGATTCCCGGTATCCCGACACCCGTAGTGTTCGTCATTGTCAAGTCTTCCTCAACCTTCATCGTTGTCCTTATTTAGTTTAGTCTTTTAGATATTTCGCACCATGTCTTCATCTACTTTTCACCTTCTTAGTTTAGTGATATTCTTAGGATTGGCTGCCTTAGTCCCTTGAGTTCGACCCTGGTACTACACGAACTGTACACTTGCGGTGAAATGGTCTAGGAAATATATTTAGCTTGATATTTCTGACATCAAGTTTTTGGCGTCGTTGCCGGGGACCTAATAACGGCCTAGACTAGGAATTAGCTAGATTAAGATCTAGTCCTTTCCGGAGTCTTCTTTTGTTTTTCGTATTTTTGTTTTTTGCTTTTGTTTTTTTATGGAGTCAAAAATTTCTTTACCTCACAGAGCTTAATCGAGTTTGATGTCCTTTATCTTGCGAGGTAACATGGACAACTTCAACTCTTCGGGTGCCGACAGAGCTGAATTGAGGCATCAACTTTCCGACATTCGTCGTATGCTCTCCGACTTATACCATCCGCAATACTCAGAGCAATCATGGGAACCAAACGCTTGGGGGTATGAAGAAGAGATCTACGACAGCTACACTCATCCTTACGGGAATACGTACAATCATGGATGGAATGATCACGCATACTTCCCGTACAATAACACCGAGAGTATGGTGAATGCACAGCAATCGTTTGGGAATTTCCAGCCATGGACGGAACCCCAAACTCAGAGCTATCAATCGTATGTGCCTCAACCATACCCAACCCAATCCGTAGCAGCCCCCGATTATCCTGCCACGTACACTTACCTCCTTGAACTGTTTGAGAATCGAAACAATTTTTTTATGGGAGTGGAAGCGGAACAAGAGAGCACAAATGAGCAGATAGGCAGCTTATTTAGACAATTGGACGTGCAAGCTTGAGAACTTGCACAAGGGGCATTGCAACCACAAGAGGTTCCATCGGAAAGTTCAGAATTAAATCCTCATGAATATGTCAGCGAAGTCTACCTAAGGGATTTTGAGACGGTAGATCAGCCAAATCCATCATTGATTGAAAACTAAGATGAATCTAACACGGTAGTTGATGAGGCTAAGGACATTGATGAGCACGTGGAGAAACCCGAGGTAGAAGTAGAATTCAGCTTGGTGGATACACTTGAGCAACCATGCAATATCAATTTCGTGTTCCCCGAAGGCATCTTTGAAGATTTAGCCGAGGAAGGTTGTGAGAAATTTTAGAATGAGGAATCCTTAGATATGAATCGCATAGCGGTTGGGGAAGGTAACTACAAGGTACCGAACGAGCTGCTTATCAACGAAAAGAAAGAGGAATCCCCCAATAGAGACTTCCACACAACCCGAGCTAAATGCGGTGCAAGTCAGTACACACATGACCCTAAGATGCCGAGAAGCCACACAAAACGTCCAGCTCACAATTGGGACATCGACAAAGCACCCAAGGTAAAGATGAAGCCTTCACCCCAAAGGATCACACATACAACATCTCTGGAGAAGCTGAAGGAAACGAGCGACAAATGCCTAACCGGTTTCATGGAGTACTCAACCGGAATTAAGAACAGCTCGACCAGAATGTTTGGATATCACGATCTAGCCCCAAACATAGAGAGCATCATGACCAATCTTAGGGACGATGCTACCGATCATGATAGGAATTCGACTGATTCGCGTGCCGCACCTTATCGAGCACATTTTGTCACCCGAGACGCTACGTACGAGACGACGTCGAGGATGTCCACCTGATGAGTAACACGCTTTGGTCAGGCTCGCGACCTTAAACAAACACTTCTCGGGAGGCAACCCGAGCCCCATATCCTTTTTAGGCGTTTTTCGTTTTATTTTTATATTTTTGAAGTCTTTTTTTCTTTAGACTTAGAATATTTTCTTAGGATTTAGGAATTTAGTGGTCTTATTGATTTATGCTGCATGGATTTTCTCGTGATTTTTCTGTTTTGCAGCACTACCCGGTCGGGCAGATAGCTCCACCCGAGCGGGTAGGCCAGATTGAGAGACGCCCGATCGGGCGACGCAGAGTACCCGATCGGGTAGGCCAGATTGGGAGTCGCTCGTGCGCCGCCGCAGTTCACCGTCATAACCGGTTACTCGAAAATATCCTTGTTCCTCCTCTCTCGCTAAATACCCGAAAATTTCTCAAATTCCTCTCGAATTTCAGGTATATCTATGAAATATTTTGTGATTTGGACTGCTATGGGCTAGATCTAGGTCTGATTAGGAAAGATTTAGGGAAAATTTGTTGATTGAATCATGAAACGCGAACTGCAGGTCGCGATTTCGTGATACAACCCGACCAGGCTAGGGTTAGCACCCGATCGGGCATCGTGCTTATGCACTCGATCGGGCATCGTGCTTATGCACTCGATCGGGCATCGTGCTTATGCACCCGATCGAGCAGCGACTTCGCCCGAGTCGGGTAGTGCCTACGGGGGTATTTTTCCGATTTTCCACCCGACCGGGCTACCTCTTGTACCCAATCGGGCATCATGCAAATCCGTGATTATCGCTTATATTTCTTCTTCGTTTGTTTTGCAGATGGCCCCGAAGATCTTTCAGAGCTCAAAGAAACGTCGATCTGACGCATATGACCCAGATTATGGGTGGCCAGCGAAGTCGGATACAGTCACGGAATTGACGCCCTACATGCCGATCACCACATCCCACCAGCAATACAACTACCGGACGACAACCTTCTTGTCCGGTCATAAGTCGAGATTCACTGAGCTGCAGCCGCGGATTTTCCCATCCCGCTTCTTATCCTCGGACGCGATGAGTGCTCTCCACATCGAGAGCACATAGACACCATCTTCAACACCTTGGGATGGACGGGATTGCGGGACACTCAGGAATACACCTACCGCAACCTCACAGCGGAGTTCTTCGCGTCCTACACAGCATTTTTTCCCGAGTCCGGAGATCGGGAGCGAGCTTTGATGGAGTTCCGTCTGCTGGGACAGAACTACAGACTTAGCGCGAGACAGTTCACAATCATCCTAGACGCTCCGCGTTGCAACTTCACGAAGATGCCTGAGCACAACCGGAGCCGTCAAGCGCAATTCTGGGCTTAGATTGCGTACCGTGATTACTCGACGAGATTGAAGGCCAGCCATATATGCCACCCTGCCCTAAGGTACTTTCATTACTTCCTAGTCTCGTCTATACTAGGAAAGGGAGCACAAGGCGGAGTCAACCATACAGAGTTGGTGTACCTTAGGCGGGTGGTACATATAGGCTTTACGGTAGACGAGTGGGACATCTTAGACGTCGACTTGGCGTCGCTAGTCATGAGGCATTTCCATGACAACGCCACCGAGAAGTGTAGTACGGATACCAAGATCATGTGCGGTGGCATCGTCACGATGATAACACGAAGAGTCGGGATCAACTTTGGCATCCTGACTGAGGACAAAATCAACGAGGAGCCCAAGCTGAACCTTCAGAACTTGCGCAACCGAAGGGCGATTACAATCGAGAGGTACAATGTCATCTGTAGCTTTAAGGACGAGCACGGTCGCAACTTGGAAGTCGACCTACGCGACATTCAAATGCCAGGTCTAGGCGAGGAGGGCTCTCGATTCAGGATTGATCCAGCCATCGGACACATCGGCCCGAGACTAGGTGAGGTAG
>CM071863.1:53169436-53180076 GCA_036759665.1 Gynandropsis gynandra
ATCCTCATCATCGCTCTGACTTCCCTTCCATGGAAGGTGTCTCCGACGCTCTCAGGTATGTCGCAGAGGAGACCAGGTATCAGTCTTTTATGGCAGAGCAGAGGTACGACCTCGAGGCGGCGAGACACGACATCGAGGCTTCGAGGTATGCGGAGCAACAGCAGTTCCAGGAGCAATCGATCCAGCACACGTACTACCTGACGGAGTCCGTTCGTAGATTCCAGCAGCTCAGCATGCAGCACTATCAGGAGTCATACGTGCCGATCCCGCAGGATTACCATACTGGCGCCATCCCGTATCGCCCGCACATCCCGTACGAGCTGCAGTCTTTCTACTTCCCACCTGGCGAAGGGGCACCCGCGGAGCCAGCAGACCCTCCGGCCACCGGCGGTGGAGAGGATGAGGATTAGACCACTCTCCCTTTTTCCTTTTTCTTTATTTTTCTATTTCTTGTTTGATGGACCTATTTTTCTTATTTTTCTTTCTTTTTAGTTTTCGCGCATGTGTACGCGCTTGGAACTTATTGATTTAGTGATATTTGCTCTATCTTTTGCATTGCATGATTCTCATCTCAGATATTTCACGCTAACACCTACATTAGAGCAAGAGAGTAACACACAATCCGGATGTATCACAATTCGAGAAAGCATAACACACCAGGTGTATTCGTTCTTACTTTTTCTATTTTCTCGAGTTTTGGCATGCGGGTATCCCTCATAGGCCTCGAACACCGAGACTGTGTTCCGTTCAGGTCTGGGGGTCGAAAAATTTGTTAATGAGAGATTTGTTTGGAAGCATCTTTATTTAAGAGGATTTACCCCGAATTATTTCATGTGGTTATGTCATGGCCTCGAACACCGAGACTGTGTTCCGTTCAGGTCTGGGGGTACTCTTTTGAGTGATACGGATTTTTCATTAGAGTGACATATTTGCGCTTAGGCTTAGGATTAGGGTTAGGATTAGGAATAAATTGATGGATACCTAGTAAAATTTTTTTCGAGCTTTAGTCATCTTTGCGACATTGTCGAATCGTGAACAATGGTCTAGGTTTGCTTAGAAGCCTTTTTCACTACTAGAAAATTGCAAATTAGGGACGGAATTTAGGAACCGACATTTCCGTTTCTAAATTTAGAAACGGATTAGACACGGATTAGGGACGAACGACGAAATCCGTCACTAATCCGTTCCCAAATTTGGGTACCGAGCAGTCGTGTCTAATCCGTTTCTAAATGGGAACCGATTAGACACGGCAAACCATGCGTCTCCAAAATTGGAAACGGATGGCATGTCGTGTCTAATCGGTTCCCATTTAGAAACGGATTAGGCATGACTCTTCGGTACCCAAATTTGGGGACAGATTAGTGACAGATTTAATTTTTCGTCCCTAATCCGTGTATAATCCGTTACTAAATTTAGGGACGGAAATGTCGGTCCCTAAATTCCGTCCCTAATTTTCAATTTTCTAATAGTGTTAAACTCTTCTCCACTATTAAACACTTGTTTCAAACTTAAGTGCCCTGGTTTTAAAGCTACCCGAATGTTTTCTCCTCTCCTCAAATTGTCCAACTCAAACCATTCAAAACACATGTCGACCAAATTTCTAAAGACCCAAAAAAAAAAAAATGATGTTTACCTCATTCTCTCATAAGTAGTAACCCTTTGATCTCTATTTGCTTCCACGAAAAACACATAATAAATGAATAGACTGTTTGAAAGTTTTTAATTAGTTTTATTTATTAATTAAAGATGTATTTTTCTTTTTCATCAATTTTTTTTGCCGCCAAAAATATTGAAAATATAAAAAGTATTTCGAAATTTTAACCTTATCAAATGAGTTAAAGTCTGTTGGAATTTATATAAAAAAAACACTAAAAATTAATATTTTTAAAACAAAAAAAATTGAGATTTTTTAAGTTAAAAATAATAATACATATTTTATAATACATATCTTATACAAATAATTTGATATTTTATAGATTATTTTTCTTAATTTTTAATTGAATCGTGTAATAAACACGTCCATATTTCTTTCCGTAACTAATTAAAATCCACGCGGCATTTTAAAAAGGCGAGTTAAAGCACACAATCTATAAGCGCGCGTGAAGATTAAATCTCCGCGTATTTGTGACATTGTTCTTTTTCCTTATATAATAGTTGTCGTCCTTCATTTCCCGATCCAGAAATCTCTCTGTCACACTCACTGTTCCTCCTTCTCCGGCGAAACTAGAGAGCTTGATTAACTCACCGGAAAAAAGGAAAACCACCGCAAAATGGCTGCCGGTTTAGGAAGACTGGATCTGGACGGGAGGCCGATAAAGGCGATGACTATTTGCATGATCGGGGCCGGAGGATTCATTGGTTCTCACCTCTGCGAGAAGCTCATGTCGGAGACACCCCACACGGTGCTCGCTCTCGACGTCTATAACGACAAGATCAAGCACCTTCTCGAGCCTGATTCTCTCTTATAGAATTTTGTTTCTTTTTATAGGACATTTGAGGATATATTGAAGAATACATATACGAACATTGATGATTCTCAGCTCCAAGAACTTAAAGAAAAAGATTTCTCGACATGGATGCGACAATATGTAAGTAATGAAATTTTACATAAATATTTTGATTTTAGCGGTTAGACGTTACAATTTAGAAATGTAGTTTGACAATATTTTGATTTTACATTTCAGTATGTCACGACGAGTTGGAAGAGGCGGTAAAACGAGAAACCGCCCTCAATCCGAGGAAAGTGGAAACATTTCGTCTCATTCCCGACATTCAAATTCGGGATATGATGATTACATGAATCCACATTTGTTCCAAAACACTGGATCGACACAATCGGGGCAATATATGCCGTATTATTCGCAAATGCAACCACCACCAGATCAAGTACATCATGACGATCCACATATATATGAGGAACCAACAGTGGAAGAAATTTTAGCAATGGATGAAGAGCGGCGGAGGCTTCCGCTTATAGACCCTTATGAATCCGGCGCACTATGGTACGTATACTCAATTTCAAATCTCAACTATAAATAATTAACTAAATGTTAATTTATCCGTAATTATGATTTGTAGGTTTGGAATTAAGCAACTTAATCGGCAAATAACAATTACGATAAAAGCTGATTTTGATCGGTTCTGTTACAATTGGACACATACCGATCCAGAAATTAAGGAACGATGGTGGAAATCATTTGTGGTAAGTTTTAAAAAATTTTAAATTTTATCAAGTAATTTAAATTACAATTTAAAGTTAATAAGCTTATTATTATTGCAGCAAAAATATTATTGGAATCCCGCCATTACCGGACTAGTAAAGTCCGAATTTGAAAAAAATGCGGCATTGCGTCTCAAGTCTATCGTGGGGAAATTGCACGCAAAACGATGGGCAACAGGAGACGCCGCAAAACCCCTATGGATGTCGGAAGATATTTGGAATCAGATGTGCGCACTTTGGGATTCCCCAGAATTTAAGGCAAAGAGCGAGCGAGCAAGTCAATCCCGACGTTCTGATAGAGCGGGATACGGGATGAGCGTGCACATGGCAGGATCTCGTTCTTTTGCGGAAGTATACGAAGATCTGGTAAGTTTTATTCAACTTTATGCATTTATATAAAATTTACATTTTATTAAACTATGTCTTTTTTATTTTTTTCAGGCGAAAGAGAAGGGATACGAACCATCGTATATAGAATTGTTGGAACGTACACACGTTAGGAAGTCAGATGGTTCGTGGGTGGATCCTAAGGCGAAAACCATTCACGATGAAATTCAAAACATTGCATCGGAGCGAGTATCGCAAATTCCCCCGAGAGAAGACGGCTCACAAACTACTCTTAGTCAGGAAGAGTACAACGAGTTGTATCTCGAGGTAATAATTACATTCTACTATGATCTAATTTCATTATTTAGAAATGTTATTAATTCTCGGTATTTGTTTTACAGCAAGTTACGCCCTACAAAGGTCGTATTTTCGGACTTGGAGCAATGTCCTCAAAACATTCAACTTCATCCAAAGGTAAAGAAAAAGTGGATTACGAGCTCCGACATCAAATGGACGAAAGGTTCCAAGAATCCGACAGGCGCGTAGAACAAGCACTAAAGGAGGCTGAACTATCAAAAAAGCGTGCTGAACGATCAGATAGGCGTATGGATAAGCTTCTGCGCATGATGAAAGCGCAAATGCCTAACATCGATTGGGATGCAGTTCAGAACAGTGATTCCGACGAGGAGTAATCGGACGGCTTAGGTTTATATATATGTAATCGGATTAATGTAATGTAATCGAACTTTTAAAAATATGTAATCGGATGTAATGTAATCGAACTTTTAAATTTATGTAATACTAATATTTATCTTTTAATGTAATTGATTAAATTTAAAAATTTTAATTTTTTTTATTTTAAAAAAAACATTGGAAACGGTTTGTTTTCCGTTTCCAAATCCTGGGACCGATTGGGGACTATTTTTCCGGTCCCTAATTAGGGACGGATTGGGGACTAAAATTTTCGTCCCTAATTAGTAACGGATTGGAGACCGCAAAAAATTAGAGTCGCGCGATTGGATACTACCAGTGGTCGTCTCCAATCCGTCTCTAAACTGGTTTAGGAACGGATTGGGAACTGATTTTTCGGTTCCTAAAACCTGTTTTTCTTGTAGTGTTTGGATGCCGTTTAGTCGAGTGGTTGTGTTTGAAGCCTCGATCTATAGTTGAATTCACTCCTTAGGTTTCGGTACCAAGTAGCCATATCTCCGTGTATACCGTCTAGCCTTTGCTTAGTTGATACATCTATAGCGTTCATAGTCATTAGATTCCACACGCTTATACTCCGCTGACATCTAGGATAAGTTTTTGACTATTCCGGGTTAGGATCGACATGAGTACATCGATGATCGATGGTTCGGGTCTAAGTGGTGGGTAGAGGCGATGTTCTACGTCCTAAGGGTTAGAGTGATGCGAAATCAAGAAAAAAACAAAAAGCGAAAAAAAAGATCTTCAATAACGCACCTCTTCACTCCGCTAAGGTTGCACGACCTTATGAGTGTGCCATAGGCAGCCTGGGTCTAAGTAGAAAGCCATCCCTCTCCGACTTCGACGTCCTAGGAACAAAGCGTGGATCTAAGTGTCGAAAAAAAAGAAAAAATTGGATAAGAACGAGAAAAGCGAGTTTAATGATATCAAAAGCTTAGAGGAATTGGTATGGAGATTGCTTGGACGTTGTCTAGGGTTGTGAAATAGACTTAGATTTTTGGTAGGATTTCATGTCTCGGAACTTTCGGTAGATATAAGGCTATACTCGGTACGTTTAGGCCTTTGTTCATGTGACGCGTTGATTTGCGGAATGACTAACTCTTCGAACTTTTTGTGCTAGTATCCATCGTTATTAGATTCTTCTTTTACTTGGCTTTAGTTTTGTTTGAGGACAAACAAAGGTTTAGGTCTGGGGGAATTTGATAACACGTAAAGTGTATCGATTTTAGGTTAGGTATTAGTGTCATTTTCGCATATATTTCTTAGTTAGAGTTACATTTCCGATATGATTCTCCTTTACATACGCCCATTTTGTTGGTTTTCAGGTTTTAAGGCGTCAAGGCCTAAACGAGCATAAAAAGGCGAATTCCTGAGTAAAACCACACAAATTGAAGATAAATTCACTTGGAGCCGAAATCAAGCCTCGGAACTCAAAGGAACACCCGAGCAACGAGCGAAAAAGAGCAAAAACAAGAACTGAAGAGTGTCCGCTCGGGCACTGAGATCTACCCGCTCGGGTAAAACCTACGGAGTTTATTTGCAACACCTTGCATGACCCGGGCATGAAGACAACATGATCGGGTAGTGATACCCGATCGGGCGCAACAAGGTACCCGCTCGGGCATTAATTGGTCCTAAAAGTCCCCGAGAGTTTACACGACTCAGGCTGTTCAACCACGCGATCGGATGCTGATGCCCGATCGGGCATGACGAAGTACATGACCGGGCGCGCCTCTGCACGACCGGGTAAAAGGTGTACCCGAGCGGGCTGCCTTTCTCGCAACAACCTTGATTTTGAATTCAAACGAGCAAATTAATAGACCAGAACGGATCTAGATGCAAGGGGCGACGTGGAGGTCAAGGAAAGGCCTGGAAATCATCAGGAAAGGCTAGGGAGACGCTAGAGAAGGAGAGAAGCATCAATCCACACATCGATAACACAATAGGGGAGATCGAGGCATCGAGTTTCCTAGGGTTTATCATGTTTAGGGTTGTGTTATTTCCTTTGTATGTAATCTCCATGAGTGAGTAGATTCCCAACTATGGGTTAGGGATATCGGATTGTAACGGATGTACAAACTTATGTGTTAATGCTTAGATCTATTGTATTTATCTTGATATTCGGTTCTACAATCAACACCGTAAACGTCTATACTAGTGTTGCCCGCTCAGTAACATAGGAATTCATATTTTGCTGGAAGGTTAAAGTATGAGTCCGGAACGGTATAGTTGTAGGTTAAGTTCGATTAATGAGAATCTGACCGGCCGGTTAATCGACTTAGGAATTAGGATTGCGTTCGTAAAGCTCCATAGTACGGGTTAATCACTGCTGGAAGGTAGGGTTGCACGTACTCATGGTTAGGAGGTCTAGGCTCGGCAGAATCATTCCTCACCTTAGAGCATGAATTTCCCGTTATCAAGATAATTCGATAGGTTTATGATCTTTAGTTGTTACATCCTTACGATTCCCAGTATCCCGACATCCGTAGTGTTCGTCATTGTCAAGTCTTCCTCAACCTTCATCTCTGTCCTTATTTAGTTTAGTCTTTTAGATATTCCGCACCATGTCTTCATCTACTTTTCACCTTCTTAGTCTAGTGATATTCATAGGATGTGCTGCCTTAGTCCCTAGAGTTCGACCCTAGTACTACACGAACCGTACACTTGCGGTGACGTGGTCTAGGAAATATATTTAGCTTGATATTTTCGACATTAAGTAGCTTCTCATGAATCTCATCATTAGAGATTGACATGTCTCGATCGTTGACGACATCTAAATGGGTTTAAAGTCTTCGGATAAACCATTAAGAATACGATCTAGTAGATCCTCATGGTCATTGGGCTTGTCAAGAAGAATAATTTCATATGTCTTCTACATGATAGAGCAAGGGTGCTTGAGTCGCAAAGGTTGCTTGAGTCGCATAGGTCGCTTAAGTCGTAAGGGTCAATTGAGTCACAAGGATCGCTTGAGTCGGTAGAAGTCTAATGTATTCTTAATTGGTCATTTTACAGGTACCACCAAAACCAGAGTTTCTTTATGAGTTCAAACACATGACATGATGCCAAAGATCAGCACCAAGTTTTATCCTCACGAGACAATAAAGAAGTTGGGAGGAATCGTAGATGAATATGAGTTCCTTTACTTCAACAAGAATCACAATTTAGGCATTTATTCCATTTCTAATATGACTCCACATTGATGAAGGTTCGAATTTATGTCCTATATTGTACGAGACAAGAAGGAATTGTGGTTCATCGTAAACGATGTTCCCATCCGGTACTCTATAGTGGAGCATGCACTAATTGCTGTATTGAGCTACGGACTCTATCCCAGAGGATGGGAGTCCAAAAGGGATGATACATTCAGCCTGAAAAATTTTGGCCATGGAAATGTGATTTCCGCATAAGTGAGTGAAAAGCTTGTGAAGGTGAAGAATTCCATCGACCGGACGAGGTTGGCAACTTTGATTTTGTTGGGGCAAGTTCTGGATCACAAGCCTTAAGAAGACAATTTTATCAGCCATGATCTCATTGACATGGTTGATGACTTGAAATTTTGTGAACATTTTCTATGCGGGCTTTACACATACGAGAAGCTCTTGGAACCTTGCCACAAGCACATTAGCAGGGCATCACCGAAACCAAAATGGCATTGTGGCGGTTTCATGATCCCACTAATGTACTTTTTGCATTCTTATCATTTTGTTTTAATGTTTCATTTACTTCCATTCGAAACCATCCTTCGTTTGGACGGAAACAGATTGTATGTTGATGTTATGGATGTCAATCCATCATGCCCAAGGATGTGTAAGAAGAGGGTTAAATCCAATTTTAACCCGAAGTATGTACACATGATGAGGCAGACCGAAGATTCTAAGGTAAAATTGCACAAGGGTCACAAAGGGTCATAATGATTATTTGTTTTCTTTGTAGGATATTCGAAGTATTCTTCGTGATGAATACGAAGGGGAAAATAAATAGATGTTGTAGATGTTCCACCCATATCTAAATTTGACGAAGAGGAAGGATATGTAGGTGTTGCTGAAGCTGATGAAGAAAGAGAAGGTGATGTTGAAGTTGAAGCTAAAGGAGAAAGTTATGATGAAGCTGAAGCTGAAGGAGAAGAAGTTGCAATCCCTTTGACACTGGAGCATAAATAATAAAGGAAATAAAGATGTCGGAGAAAAAAATAATCAACATCGTAAGAGACCTTCTAACGGATGTCAGGTTTCATTTGCCTAATCCAAAATCAAAGGTGGAAAATCCCAAAGGTGCTGACAAAGCAAAGTCAAAGTCTGTCAAGAAAGATGCGAGTACCAGACACCAATATTTCGGCACTATGAGAGATGATGATTTTGAATTTCTTCGACCCCATATCTAATGTCAAAAGAAGAGCCCAAAAAGGAGCAAGTGGAGTCAGAGATTGAAAATGGCTCTAGAGATGGCTCGGAAGAGGATTTGGCAAACATTTCAAGATTAATTGAAAATATTGAAAGTCCTATGCCAATTATGTAATATTTGAATAGTTATGGGTTTAAGTTGTAATTATTAAAGAGTTAATAATTATAAATAAACGCTTTACGAGGTTTCGTTATACACACTATTCTAAGACGAAAACCCTAGCCGTCAGAAAAGAAAAACCCGAAGAACGAAAAACAGTTTTTCGTTCTTCTGAATCCCGCATCTAAGCAATCCCGATCTCGGCGTGGATACGCGTAGAGGACTTGTGCTATCAAGTCTCACATCCGATCAACACATTCAACGACAGGTATTACGAAATTGTTTCTTAATTTCTTCGTCCTTGAATATCCGTGAAAAACTAATCCGAACATGACTAGATCGTTATTCGGGTTGATTAAAACATGTTTCCGCATAATCAAATCAACCCTACAAATATTACATTTTTGTCGACATCATTCCTCTAATTGAATACATTTCTAAACAGGTTCCTCCAGTGATTGCTCTTGTCGAAGTTCCACCAAGTAATTAATATTAAGTTACAAAGGTCATTTGAGTCAAAAGGTCACATGAGACGACATGGGTCACAATGGTCGCATGGGTCACATTTGTTGCATGAGTCACAAGGGTCGCATATGTCCTAAGGGTGGCATATGTAGCGGATGTTGCATGGGTTACATCAATGTAATGGAGGATGAGTCTAATTAATGAAGTAAGTTTTGAACAGATGCAACCATTGGTTTTCGTAAGGAGATTCCTATCGAGGATGAGTCTGTCGAAGAGGTCGCCGCTAAGGGTGGGTATTTTGGGTTACCCGGATCGACCCGGACCGACCCGAACCGAATAACCCAATCCATGAGATATATGGGTTATATAGAAAACCCATATAGGTTCAATATCAAGAACCCATTTAGGTTCGGGTTTGGGATAACCCAAAGAACCCAAACCACCCGAAAAAAAACCTAAAAAAAACCATAACTTTCCTCCTCTATCAACCTCCTCCTAACTTTCCTCCTCACTCACAGCAGCCTTCGGTCGGCGCCTCATCCTCCTAAATATCGGTCTCTCTCACTCACAGCCTTCAGTCGGTGCCTCCTCCATACTTTCCTCCTCTGTCACCCTCCTCCTAACTTTCCTCCTCACTCGCAGCAGCCTTTGGTCGACGCCTCCTCCTCCTAAATCTCTGGCTCTTTCACTTACAGCCTTCGGTCGGTACCTCCTCCTAGTTTTCCTCCTCTGTCACCTTCCTCCTAACTTTCCTGCTCACTCACAGCCTCACATCCTTCAGTCGGTGCCTCCCCCTCCTATAAATCTCTGTCTCTCCCACTCACAACCTTCGGTAGGTGCCTCCTCCTAACTTCTGATGCGTATCAGAGTTAAATAAAATAACCTAAACTATCCGCAAGTGCACGACATGTGTGTCGTATTTTAGGTGTCGATCCCACGGAGACTACGCAACACTATCTAAACTCGAACTATGAATCAAACTTGCTAACGAACGAATATGGATGAAGAATGAAATACTGAAAGTAAATAAACGACTTGGTTTCTAACGATAAGACAAACGTTGTAGGAATCCAGTTTCACCACAAGACTACCGAAACCAACAATCAATCTATCTATCATGCAATCCCAGTTAAAGTTATCTAAGGCAGACGATCCTAATATGCTATCTACCCTCTCTCGAGGCATAGACACGTGATCTAGACAAGTTGCCCCCTACTTTCGTGGCTGACACCTTGAACTAAACCAATAAAATCTGTGATTCATCCGTTTTACCCTCAACCGTTGCTACCCTACTTTCATGGCCTAACCTCGGTTGTTCTAAACCTGATCTTCTAGGACTATAATTCTCCTTTCGGTCCTTCTCCTAACCCCTAACACATGCATCTACGTGGCCATCGCAAACACAAGTAAATTCAAGCAC